>JAVYIG010007358.1:0-103127 GCA_035222895.1 Strongylocentrotus droebachiensis
TGTAATTGTATGCATGGAGTTTCAAGAACAACAAAAACAACAACAACAAAATCGACACTGCCATTTATCCATTTGTGGTCTCGTTCTATCCAACGGGGCGAAACACTCCCACCATTTTTCTTTTCAGTTTAAATAAGATCTACCCAACCATCACCATTATAATGTGCATTTATGTGTGCGGGTAACATCACATTTTTAATTTTTGGGGTGGCTTGTATGCGGCTGTGCATGATGCTAATCGCCTCTTTTTCAATCTTCGTCATCAATAATAAAAGTAATAATTTAAAAAATAACAATAATAACAGTAACAAATAATTAAAACAATGATAAAAGTGATAATAATAATAATAACAACAACAATAATAATAATAAAGCTGTCAATAATACTTCCAATAAATAATATTGGTTACATACAAAATTAATAATTATATTATTGTTTAGAATGATGATACTACTGATACTTACTGATACTGCTTGTTTAAAAATGTTTTTATTGTAATTCTATTATTGCAAAATTATGTCCTGACTCCTGAAGTATGTTAAACTTTAACTTACGTGTATTTTACTTTCTTTATTGAATCACTTGATAGCCGTATGCCCACAATTATAAAATTTTCACACAACTGCGCGAAGAGTGTCATTTTTGACAGGCATAGCGCATTATGAATGTTCACTATTATTGTTTTATTATTACAATAATAATAGTAATGATTATGATGATGATAATGATACTAATATAAGATTTGCAAGGCACCAAACCCACTTGAAATCAAATAATCAAGGTGAACTAGTGCAAAGGAGAAATCACTTTAAATCATCTGCATTAAACACAAAAAACTTCAGAAGATTGAACATACGTAAATGAGAGGGAACAATTATTATATGCCAATTCAAAGAGAAACGTATTTAGATTATTTGTTGACACCTCAACTCATCTGCTACTACGAATCTGTCAAGGTGGAATATTTCACAGCGAAGGTCCCCTCCCCCACTTCCTATGTATAGCTGATAATAATAATAATAATAACTAGACTTTAATTCGTCACTTTGACGAATTAGGTGATACGTGCTATTTTGTTATCATGAAAGTGTGCCGATGATGATGTAATGATAATGATCATAAATACGATCAAGACCATGATTAAGATTGGTATAGCGCCCCCTTCAGGTATTCGATAGAGATTTGTAGAATCCGGATTTCAGAAAAAGTCGCCTAACACGCAAACTAAGAAAATTCTGACATGTCACCTTTAATTGAAATTTTTACTATGATGATGTCATCGAAATGATAAATGATGTACGTCAATATTGTAGATATTTTATTAGCTACACCGTATCAAAATTTGGGAGAACATAGAACACCAAAAAGCTAGATAGTGCTCAAAGATCAATGTCATAAAGATTCATGATGTGAACGAAATTCACCTTCCTTAGGCATAACACGCAAATTAAGAAAATTCTGAAATGAGGCCTTTAATTGAATTTTGTACTATGATGACGTCAATGAGTAAAAAGTAGTGTGTATTTATCTTGAAGCAATTGCCTCAACGACAAGATACCGCAATTTGGAAGAAAATCAGTCAATATTGTGAGAAATACACTAAATTTTCCATAAATATAATGACGTCATAATATGCAATTTTGTATTTTGACTTTCAAGGCCATTATGATGACGTCAAGATGTATTTAATGGCCTAATAAGATATGAAATCATATCTCCGACTCATACTGTATCTAAATATGAAACAAAATTGGCAGTCCTTATTCATCCCGATGTACTTTTTATAGGCATGTTTTTGCCCATATATGCTATGTAATACATGAGCTCGCACGCACGGATATTTATCTTCAACGGACGCTCATTCCGTTATTAATAGTGATAAAAAGATGAACATGGTATCAAATTGTTTCAGAAAAATATGAGGAATATCCTTTAAAAAAAAATTGAGGGGTAATTATTTTTCGTTCGGCCGTGACGAACGAAAACGCGCAAAAACGCGCGTTTTGCGCGATTTTTTATAAAATGCTTATAATGGCCTAAAACGTATGCAAAAAAAATTTAAGACGATTTTGAGCAATTTAAAATTTTACGCGCGCGTTAACGCGCGCACAAACGCGTACGCGCATTTTTGCGTGCATTTATTGACCTGAAATTGACCAGACGGATACCGATCTTAATCCTGATAATTATAAATGAGAATTTCCTTTCCGTTATGAAGATATGATCATAAGTTGATTTTCACAAAATGGCGCCTAGATGACGTCACGATGACCTTGAGTCATTGAAAAGTCATGCAGTTCTAAGTTAGACTAAGATCTATCATCATGGCAAGTTTCATGATAATGGCTTTATTCATTCTTTAGATATCTTGCGAACAAATTCGAGGAAGAATAATAAAAATATACTAGACTTTAATTCGTCACTTTGACGAATTAGGTGATACGTATGCTATTTTTGTATCATGAAAGTGTGCCGATGATGATCTAATGATAATATTTATAAATACGATAATGATGATATTGATGATGATTTTTTTGGTTTTAAATGACGATGGCCATGATTAAAAGTGGTATAGCGCCCCCTTCAGGTATTCGATAGAGAATTGTAGAATCAGGATTTCAGAAAGAGTCACCCCCATATACGCCTAACACGCAAACTAAGAAAATATTGACATGTCGCCTTTAATTTAAATTTTCGCTATGATGTGGTCATCAAAATGATAAATAATGTACGTTAATCTTGTAGATAATTTTCTTGGCTACAACATATCAAAATTTAGAAGAAAATTGATCAATATTTGTAGAGAAAAAAAATCATTTCTCGTAAATAGGCTGACGTCATAATATGCAAATTCGTATATTGACTCCCAAGGCCATTTTAATGACGTCAAGATGTACTTAATGTCCAAATGAGATATGAAATCACATCTCCGACTCATACTCGTTCTTAATTTAAAAAAGTTGGCGGTAAACAAACGTTCCAAAGGGCTATAATGGACTTGTTATAGGCACGTTTTTGCCCATATATGCTATGTATTGCAAAAATCGCGCGTACGGACGGTTATCTTGAACGGACGCTCATTCCGGTATTAATAGTGATGAAGAGATAAACATGGTATCAAATTGTTCGGACAAATATGAGGAATATTCTGTCAAATGTTTTTGCTGAGGAATTATTTTCCGTTCGGCCATGACGAACGAAAACGTGCAAAAATGCGTGTTTTGCGCGAATTTTTATGAAATGCTTAAAATGGCCTAAAACGTATGCAAAAAAAATTTAGGACGATTTTGAGCAATTTGAAATTTTACGCGCGCGTAAACTCGCGCACCTACGCGTACGCGCATTTTTGCGCGCATTTATTGACCTGAAATTGACCGGACGGATATTGATCTTAATCATGATAAATATGAATGAGTAATTACTTTTCGTTATGACGATATGATCATAAGTTGATTTTCACAAAATGGCGCCTGGATGACGTCACGATAACTTTGACTCTCTAAAAAGTCACGCAGTTCTAAGTTAGACTAAGATCTATCATCATGGCAAGTTTCATGATAATGGCTTTATTCAGTCTTGAGATATCCTGCGAACAAATTCGAGGAAGAATAATAATAAATAAATAAATAAATAATAATAATAAAAATCTTGACGAAATCAAAAGGTGATACGTCTACGTACGTATCACCTAATAATACTAATGATAATAATAACAATGATAATAATAATAATAATAATAATAACTAGACTTTAATTCGTCACTTAGACGAATTAGGTGATACGTATGATAATGGTTTACATAACGAATAATGCATTACACGATATATTATTTTGTAAAATGCTTTTCCCATTTATATGCTTCTCCCATTATGATCTATTCATATGTCAAGATTAAATTGTGTCTCCTTGATCATCATGGATCTAGGGAAGATAGATTGAAACAATATATGACCTTTGACCCTGTGCAGTAACTAGTTACACATTTGACTCTAATTTACATCATGAACAACACCTTTTGACGATTTTATCTTATTCAAAGAAATGAAAATGTAATTGATAAATGATTATCATCATTATGATAATGATGATCATGATGATAATGATCATGATCATGAGCGCAATCATGACATCTTATTGAAAAAATGAGGAGTGATTTAGATAGCATATAGTCTCAGCTTCAACACACTCAAAAATCAACAAAATCCAAGCCGAAATAACGGCGATATTGCTCGCAAAAGACAGGAATGTAGACTCCAGATTTGAGAAAAAGTCATCTCCTATAGGGATTACATGCAAAAAGTAATGGATTAAGTGAAAATAGGGTAATAATAAAGTAAAAAGGGTTATTTATGACAATATTTGCGAATCTACGTGTTTAAATAATCAAAGGAGTTGGTACAGTGAAGGTCAAAAGGAAAAAAAAGTGAAAAAAAAAAGTGTTGGAGACACCCGGACTCGAACCAGGGATCTCGAGGTTGGAAGTCAAGTGCGTTACCGATATACCAAAACATCTCCCATACCGATTACACGTAAACGGGAAATGAAATTCAGAAATCCTACTTTGCAAGTGAAATATGAGCATGATCCCGGCATCTAATCGAAAAATAAAGGGCACACTTTTGATAGCTCATTGTCTCAGGTACAACATATTCGAAGCTCAGCAAAAACTAAGCTAAAACAACGGAGATTTTGCTCGCGAAAGACAGGAGTGTAGAATCCAGTTTTGAGAAAAAGTCATGTCCCATAGAGAATACACGCAAAATGCGAAAAATTGACATGCCTCCTTTAATCGCAAAAGTACACCATGATACTTTTGTCAAAAATAAAAGTTGTGGATACTACATTTGTAGAAAATTGTCTCAGCTAGAACATATCAAAATTAAAAAGAAAATTGATTAATATTTCCAGAGATACAATCAATTTTTCAAAAAAATGCTGACGTCATAATATGCAAATTGAAATTTTGAGTTTGGAGGCCATTATGATGACGTCATGAGTTAATTGAGGATAAAATGAGACATGAAATCATATCTCCGACTCATCATCTATACAAATATGAAAAAATATTAGGAGTTTCTATCTATTCTAAAGAGTTACAATGAATTTTATATAGGCATGTTTTTGCCCATGTATTATGGATAAAGATAACGCAAATCCGCGCGTGCTGTCAACTTTGACGGACGCTCATTGCGTTAATAAAAGGTGAACAAATTATCAAAATGCTTGGAAAAATGTACCAAATATGATGTCAGAAAAAAATCGGCGATTCTATGTTGCAAAATGCCAGTACGCGCGAAAACGCGCGCGCATGCACGTGTGCGTAATATTTTTATCAAATGCTCCATATGGCCTGAAACGTATGCAAAAAAAATTTGGGATGATTTAGAGCATTTTAATTTTTTGCGCGCGCGTAAACGCGCGGACGAGCGCGCACGCGCGCATTTACGGACGTTTATTGACTTGAAAGTGACCGGACGGATATTGATCTTAATCATGATAAATATGAATGAAAAATTACTATTCGTTATGATAATATGATCATTAGTTGATTTTCACAAAATGGCGCCTGGATGACGTCACGATAATTTTGAGTCTTTGAAAATTCACGCAGTTCTAAGTTAGACTAAGATCTATCATCATTGAAAGATTCATAACAATGGCTTCATTCAGTCTTGAGATATCCTGCGAACAAATTCGAGGAAGAATAATAATAAATAATAATAAATAAATAAATAAATAAATAAATAATAAAAATCTTGACGAAATCAAAAGGTGATACGTCTACGTACGTATCACCTAATAATAACAATAATAACTAGACTTTAATTCGTCACTTAGACGAATTAGGTGATACGTATGACATTGGTTTACATAACGTAGAATGCATTACACGATATCATATTATTTTAGAAAATGCTCCTCCCATTATGATCTATCCATATGTCAAGTTTTAATCGTGTCGATCCCTTGATCATTATGGATCTAGGGAAGATAGATTGAGACAGTATATGACAATTGACTCTGTGCAGTAACCAGTTACACCTTTGACTCTAATTTACATGATGAAGAACGCAATTTGACGATTTTATCTTCTTCAAAGAAATGAAAATGTAATTGATAAATAAGAGCTCATGCCTGAATAATTAAAAGTGAATAGTGTATGACGTCACGGTGTCCCGGCGTAAATGAAAAGTCAAAATAAAAAAGGGAATACATTAGCGAACATTTTGAGTTGTCGACAAGAGATTCGCTAGTTGCTTGAAAATAAAATCTTTAAATATTGGATGGATATATATTGTCACTGTATAAAGAATGTAGATTAGAGGGATATTGATCTGTTAGTCTTTCTCGAAGGCTTATCAATTAAAGGAATACAAAAAATTGAATGTATTGCGCTCAAGAAATTATGTACAAAATTGCCAATAAATTTCACGAGATCAATGTTAAAATCTCCCATTATATAAACCTGTTTATGTTCAGTATAAGTTTTCTGTAAACAAAATTCAAAGACAGGGATGAAATCATTGATATTTGATTGAGGTTTCCTATATATGACACCTACAATAATATTCTTATGTCTCGGCAAGTTGCTTTTAATAAACAGTGATTCATAATTGTATGATGGGTATAATATAAATATATCATTGCGTATTTCATATTCAAAGTTGTCAGCGACCAATAGACCAACAGCTCCACCCTTTTCTTCTTGGCGACTAGAATGTATAAATGAATAACCAAACACATTGAATAATAGTGGCGTACTGTCATTAATCCAAGTTTCAAAGAAATCTATACATAAAGTACAGATGAAATTGGATAAAGCATTAAAATGTATGTTTAAAATACGGGAATTAAAATGTAAAATACTAAAATGATAGTCAATGTTACTGAATTCAGTCGTAAAATCCTCATCAATATAATATTTACAGTTCAGAAACCTAATGAAATGAAACTCATCTTCTTTTTCGGATAAATAGTTTAAATAATTGATATCTGTGTAAGTATCTGTAGTATTACTACCAAATATTAAATGAAGTTCGTCATTATTCAAGTCTTGAATAGGAAATGAAGAATGAGTACAGAGTGGGTTATTAATGTAGACAAATGCTTATGTTCCCTATAACGCTCATTTCATGTATTTTAGTACCAGAGAAAAAAAGAAGTCAGTCACTCACTAGTGTCTGACAGTAAAGTCTAGAAAGTAGAAGTGTTTCCTTACATAATTTGAATACAAGGACACTACTAACGTTTAAGTTTCACAAATAGGACATACGTGACATAATTCATCATTTCAACATTCAATTGAAAATTTTAACATGATCCCAACATCTGATTAAAAAACAAAGTCACCCTTTTTCATAGCCCATGGTCTCAGCTATAACATATCCAAATTTGGGAGAAAACAAAGCACAAATGAGCGAGATAGTGCTGAAAGATGGATGCGATGTAGATTCATAGTGTGGACAAAATTCACCCTCCATAGACATAACACGCAAATGACGAAAATTCTGACATGTGGCCTTTAATTGAATTTTTGACTATGATGACATCATTTAAATGAAAATTGGTGTGGACTGATCTCGAAGACGATTGCCTCGGCTACAACATATTAAAATCTAGAAGAGAATCGATGAATATTAAGAGAAATACACTAAATTGTCCATAAACATAATGACGTCATAATATGCATTTTTGCATTTTTGACTTCCAAGGCCATTATGATGACGTCAAGATGTACTTAATGGCCAAATGAGATATGAAATCATACCTTCGACTCATACTCTATCTAAATATGGAAAAAAATTGGCAGTCCTTATTCATATCAATGGACTTTTTATGGGCATGTTTTTGCCCATATACGCTATGTAATACAAAAATCGCGCGTGCGGACGGTTATCTTGAACGGACGCTCATTCCGTTATTAATAGTGATAAAGAGATAAACTTGGTATCAAATTGTTCGGAAAATTATGAGGAATATTCGGTCAAAAGCTTTTGCGGAGAAATTATTTTTCGTTCGGCCGTGACGAACGAAAACGTCCAAAAATGCGTGTTTTGCGCGATTTTTTATGAAATGCTTATAATGGCCTGAAACGTATGCAAAAAAAATTTAAGACGATTTTGAGCAATTTTAAATTTTACGCGCGCATTAACGCGCGCACCTACGCGTACGCGCATTTTTGCGCGCATTTATTGATCTGAAATTGACCCGATAAATATTGACCTTGATCATGACAAATATGAATGAGAAATGGCTTTCCGTTATGAAGATATGATCATAAGTTGATTTTCACAAAATGGCGTCTGGATGACGTCACGATGACTTTGAGTCTTTGAAAAGTCACGCAGTTCTAAGTTAGACTAAGATCTATCATCATTGAAAGATTCATAACAATGGCTTCATTCAGTCTTGAGATATCCTGCGAACAAATTCGAGGAAGAATAATAAAAAAAATAATAACAATCTTGACGAAATCAATAGGTGATACGTAGACTTCGTTACGTATCACCTAATGAACAATAATACTAATGATAATAATAACAATGATAATGATAATAACAATAATTATAATAATGATTATGATAATAATAATACAGGATTTGTGGAGTGCCAAATCAACTTTATATCGCGCAAATGTTTATTGTATAGATTATTTTTGAACATGTCAACTAATCTGCTATCACTAGTCTTTCGAGGCATTCCGCAGAGAAGGCCCTGCCCGAGGTTCCCTTCCCTCACTTATATTTAGATTGAAGAACAAGTAGTCCAAGTTTTTTTTAGAGCGTAAATATCTAGAGGGAAGAATTGTACTGTAAGGCCGAGCCATGGGCAAATCGAATTGAAAACAAATCAACTATTGAAGTTTAATTCACATAACAGGTCCAGAGAGTACCTGCTGACGACGTAATGCGTGGTATCGTGCTTTTGCTAGCTGGATCCAGTCTTTCAGACCTGACCAAGTCCAATATTACCATCAATGTTCCGACCCAAGATGACCGCAATGACGTCATTTCTACCAGACCAGACATCATCGCTCAGGTCAACATTCCACCTTCAGTTTTATCCGTCATTTCGTCCACGGCCCCACTCCGAGGATCGCCGTCAAATGGCAGCGGTGATTACGTCCGGGTCAGCTTTTACGTTTTTTCGACACCTGCCCTGTTCATTTCTAAGTCATTGCGCAATATCAGTGCAGATAATAAACGCTTCAAGCGATCGGCTAACTCGCCCGTGATTTCTCTCAGTATTGGTCAAGGAAAAGTAGCAAGCTTGACCGAATTCATCAATTTTACCTTCACTACAATAAAGGTAAGACATTTATCTATAAAATAGCAGGAAAGCGTTTTTGTTCATGTATTATACGTACTTGTAATCTACCTTTAGCAATATTTATAGATAATATGTGTCTGATTCCTTCATAAGTGGGCTTTTAAACTATACCAATCAAAATTATTGATCTTTCTTTTGATTCTGGGTCTATGCATTTTTTTCCTTTTTTTTTTCTTTCTGCTGTTGTATAGTCTGGATACGTGAATCCCATGTGTTCATTCTGGGATGAGGAGCAGGAAGATTGGTCCCAAGATGGGTGTGTTCTTGTTTCTGAAATCACATCATCTGATGAGCGCTATGATGAGGAGAGCGTGCGCTGTGCATGTGATCATCTTACCAACTTCGCTGTTATAATGGTCAGTGAAAAGCAATTAGGCAGTTATTATATCCGTTGAACCGATCAACTACTCCCCGGATAATTTCCCCCGGACAACTATAACCCGACTAACTAAACGCAGTTGGTTACTAGAGCTATACTAATAATAATAATAATACTGTTATAAGCAGTATGTATTACGCCAGCGGTAATGCGAATGGATACGGCTCCTAGTTTCCTTCCAGACTGGTGAAAAAATACTACACGTACCAGGTGTTTAGGGACGACTTGTCATTATTCGACCTCTAACAGTAACCCTTTAACTTCCGAAAAAATATAGTATAAAGTTGGTCTTCAATTGGGTATGAATCATAATCTCACTCTTGAGATCAAATAAAGTTTGAAGGTATGGACTCTTGTGTGAAAAGAAGTAAACTTATATCCTTTTCCTTTTTCCAACAGTAATATGAATGTTCACCCCATTCTGTTAAAATAACCCCTACCCCCCCCCCCCCCATTTTCTCAGTTTTCAATTAACGACACAGAGACTTTATGAGAGCTCATTTAAAAAAGTCAGTTTCATTAAGAAGAAGATGTTTCAGTTTGGGCCCAAATTTATTTCATGTTACAGGATATCCATAGACAGGAGGATTCATTAATCGAGGCATACAACATACTGACTGACATTGGATGCTGTATTTCTATCTTCAGTCTTCTTATCACATTGGCAACCTACCTGTGGAACAAGTGAGCTCATTAAAAAAAAATGCAATTATTAATGTGATACAAAGAAGACAAAATATGTAATTGTTCTCTGGCCCTTCTATCTTCGATTTTAGTTGAAAAGTTTTGAACAAGGAATGTTTACATAGACTATGAAAGAGATGCATTTTTAGAATTTATTAAGTAATCATGCAAATTTAAAAGATGCACCCTTTTGTACAAATTATCTCGTAATCAAATGATTTGTGAAATACGTGTAAACTTGCAGCACAGTTCTGTTTGGTATCACTTCTGTTAGAACTAGCAGGGCTGTTGCTAACTACTATTAACAATGTACAGTTCATGATAGAAAGGGGAAGGGGAGGAGAAGAAGAAGAAAAAGAAAAAGAGAAAGAGAAACAGCCATAATATGATTACTTGCTTAGTGATGTAAGGGTTGTGTGACGAGGGTAATAAATAGGATACAATATTAATTTGTTAATATCATATCAAATTCGTAGATCAAATCTTTTGCTTCATGGTGTGCAGTTTGTATTAAAATAGGAATCATATTCATTTCGAACAGCTTTGGCGAACATATTTTTGTAATTTGACATGATCGTGAATAGTTACACGCAGATTTTATTCAACACGAGTCACTATTCTAAGGGTTTGTGGCCAGTAATAGAAGAGATATATAAGTAGAGCAAAAAATATTTTGGAAAAAGGTCTTAAATTTTCTCAAAAAATAAAAGTATTGTTTGATAATGGAAAACATTGAATAAAGTGATATAATTGTAGGCAAGCTGTGTGATTATGTGAACTCAAATTGAGTAGTTGTTCTTTGAATCTATTAATTAATTTAGCTTCTTATGTTTTATATACGCCAAAATGAAAATTTAATTATACAAACATATTCGGCATTTATTTGAAGGAAATATTATGGAGGGCAAATGTTGAAAAGTATCACCTCTGGAAAAAATTATAATTAATTTTGTGATATAAGTATAATTCATGTGTTTTTCTTTGTAATCAATATACTTATGTGTTTCTTATGTACGTATCATTTGATTAATAAATGATGGGGGGAGTAGAGCAAAATCACGTGATCTGCTTCATTTCACACACATTTTCCACCTATTTTTCTTGGTTGTTCTTGTTGTGTGACCTTTCTATTCGTCTGTGTTGCTGATGAAGTGATGGTAAGCTTGTACATGCATGGTGCAGTATTGCTTCGACGCTTTCCTAACCAAATTTTAATGTTTCAATCTTGATAGGGATTTGAGGACAAAACAGACTAACCAAATCTTCATATGTCTGTGCCTGACCTTGCTGTGTCTATACACGACATTTGTCATCATGATCTCTCTGGATACCATCAGAGATTATCGTGAGGTCCAAGCTGGACCCTGTGGGTTCCTGACGGCCCTAGTTCACTACTTTGTTTTGTCTTCCATTGCATGGATGGGTGTGGAAGGGTACAATACCTACCTCATCCTTGTGAAGATCTTTAACACCTACATCCAGAATTTCATGACCAAGGCTTTCTTAGCTGCATGGGGTAGGATATTTGTTTATTTCAGTATTTTTTCTAGGAATAGTGCTGCTTATGACATGAATTGTTTGTTTTCTTCTTCATCCATATAGATGTCTATATATCAGAAACCTTCGACCGACTTGTTTGAACTTTTACATGTAGGTACTAAAAGTGTCCATAGAAACATGAGTTTGGCAAGGTGCGACAGCCTGCTCTGCTGCGATCAACCTTCCGCAATCAAAATAATGATGAATGGACGATCAAAGGAAATTCTTTTTATATCAATATAACAAGGAAATGTTTATTTTTCTCTGTTTATTAATGAACAAAATAAATCAAAAACTCTAGCAGGATGCATTAATTTCTCCATGCTAACTGAATGGTCATTAATTATGGAAAGATCACATTAGGGCGGACTATAGTCCAACAGGTATCAACTAATAATGCACATGAATTAGTCAATTTTGCCATTTATGTGTAATTTCTTCCTTATTATTATTGAACGACACTCGGCATGGCATGTGATGTGTTCAAAGATGACTCTAAACCCAAGAAAGTATAATAATCGCGATATCTAATTCATTACACACAACAAATAGTGTCGCCATAACTGACGGAAAAAAACTTGTGAGCTGGACAGCACAACGATATCATGTTAAAATATTTAAGAAACTAGGAAAGGAATAAGTTAGGCCCATGTCCAATGTAGGCGTATGATGAATGACTTAAGAAAATGTATTTTTCTCATACACGTATGTCATTTCAGGGATTCCTGCTTTCATCGTGGTTCTTACCGGAGCTATTGCTAGAGGCTCTTATGCTCATGATGATCTGTAAGTGGTAATACTTGAAAGTTGAGCTAGAATATTGGATTGCATAGCATATGGTATACCTAATATATATGATCTTCAAATTTCAGATTCAGCAAAAATCACGTTTCTGTAATTTAATCTACTTTATAGGCATTTGGCCGTTTGGTATCTCATGAGTTAACAAGTATGCAATCATTTATGATCTAGAATTTGTATCTAAGTATCGCTTTCGCGGGTATGTGGTGTAATCCAAGCTCTATAAAGGCCACCAACTGAATACAGTAACCACACATACTACAATATCAGATGCTTTTGGTAATGGATGGGACAATACAGCTTGGATTTGCCAAATTAAATAATGGAAAATAATGAACATGACAATTCTTCAGTTAAAATGATTTAAGGAACATGGACATTTTGTTTAACTATGAAAGTCAGTACTTGTTGATTTAATTCAGTCACTTTACAAAATGCAAATTTATTATCAACAGCTGCTTTCTACAATTCTGGGCTCAAATCGGTGGTCTCCTGATTCCCATGGCCATCATCCTCCTCATCAACATTGTCATTTTCATTCTGGTGGTTCGACAATTGCTCCGGTCAGCCAACATCACTGGTCGGGTGAAAAGAGAGGCTAAGGTAGAACGTCGAGAGACTGTCCAACGCGTCCAGAACGCGATCTGCATCTTGCTCCTGCTCGGTCTGACCTGGGTTGCCGGTTATCTTCTCTTGATCCCGTTATTTAGTCAGGTAAAGCAAACTAGCTTCAAGAATAACTCCTTTGTGGTATATATCTCTTCTTAGAAGTATCTTGAAAGCTCAGTTATAATTATTAAATACACCAGTAATACCCATTTAGATGTTTAGTATCTGAAGAACATGAGAGAGAATGTCACATACCTAATTTATCATTTCTGAAATATTTGCGTTTAACAGGTGGCTCAGCCAATCTTCGTCATCCTTAACTCCTTTCAAGGATTTTTCATCTTTCTACTCTACTGCGTCCGGAAGCCTCACATCCGTAAGAAATGGGGGCTAACTTGTTTCGACAACTTCCCAAGGAAAGGAGCAAGCTCTTCAAGCGGTGTGGTGAGCTTGTCGGCGCCATCCACGTCAGCTGGCATGGTAAGCAAATTGCGCCCAGTAACCTCGGGTAATTCCTTGTTGCCTACCAAAGACGACAATCCCGATCCTATGTGGATATTTAATCCGGCCTATGATGCTAGCCAGGTTGAGGAAGGGGTCACACCACCTATGAACAAAGATATCCAAGGTTCCCCCGAGAAACAGAAAAGGGACACGGATCGTGATGCAACAAGCACTGGTGTCGTGACGGTAAGTCTCCCTCTTAATGCATCTGTCAGAGGTGACGATGTTTCCTGCACCACGAATGCTGACACGGTCAGTGTTACTCTGGATTTAACTGATGTCAGAAAAGCTACTAAGGGCAACGATGATTTTGCTTCCACCTACAATGATGCTCCTGTTAGTCTCCCTAAGGATGCTACGGATTGCACCATCCACAATGAGAGGAGTGATGATGTTGCTTCTGCAACAAGTGATGCAGCCGTCAATCTTCCAATGGATTTAACAGACGCCAGCAAAGGAAATTAGAGCAGAGACATATATTCCAGTGGCACCACCAATTTTTCAACGGCCACTGTCCCAGTTGAGTTTTTGACTATAGCGATGCATTCATTTTTACTGATTAAAAACAATTATGCTTATTTTTTTTAGCCACAAGAATGTCTTATTAAGAGAGCATGATCTTATATTAGCATACTAGGCAGGGAAGGGGTGGGATGGGCGTCAGCTGAATCTCCTCTTTCCCCGAGCATCTGGTAATTACCAATATTCCGTCACCACATATTCGGGAAATAGGTGATCAATTTGTTATATGTTAATATCTTTATTGTATTTCCATGACGAAATTATATCTCTACCTAAATGGTAGTTTATCAAAGTATTAATGATCATATACATTTGTTTTGAAGATATGTTGTGGTGTATTACTCAGAAAAGAGTGTTTTTGTAATTTTCTGGGAGAATATGCTAAAATGATGGTGTGATGTTTTTTTTTTTTTTTTAGTCATTTTTAAACATGACTTGATAAATATAGGTATTGCGAAAGGGATACTAGAAAATAAAGGTTGCGTAGCTTAAATCGAGGTTCCCAAATTTCTGTCCACTTTTCTGACGTACAGTATGTGCAAAGGTTGAAAACTGTTTCCATTGTGGATAGAACCGGGTTACTGGCGGAGAACGCCAATGTCTTAACCAATATACCACAGGAACGGGCCAGTGGCTTCGGATACACACAGATTCAATTGACAGACAGATAGACCAATCTCTAACCTTCATTTACTAATTCCTTTGTTGGGGAGGCATGTTATGAACAAAATAAAAAGCCGCGTGACTCGGTTCGATCCAAGCGAATGTTCTCAGATTCACGTATAACTTAGAATAATTGTAAACAGATGTAAGGAAATAACCTATACAACCGCTTTTGGCGACTCTCTTGGACAAATATATATTCATGTAAAAGAATTTATGTGTTTGTCTACGTATTGTTTGTATATGTTTATGGAATTGATTGAATCATGGCCTAAGATCAAGTTTTACAATTAACAGATTTAAATCGATGTACCAAAAAAAAGGATTTTTCAAAGGATGATATCACTTGTTGAGTAGGCACTTCTCTTTCATTTCTTTCTTCTTCTTTTATTAAATTATGTCTTTTCTCTCTTCTCTTTCTCTCTCTCTCTCTCTCTCTCTCTCTCTCGTATCTAAGCGCATAGAGACAATTTTGTAATATGCGCTATATAATAATTATAATATAATTATAACTTTGACCAATTAGAGGCCTAGCATCTCGACATATAAATTTCTTATCTGTTGATTACATGAATATACATGTAATATATAAGTCAGCAGCATTTGATTTTATGCTGGGAAAAAAAGTTTCTTCTTAGTTACCAACGCTTAATCTGCTTCTGCTGTTGTGTTTGTAACGCTTTCTAAATGTTAATAGGTTGAATGAAATATATCAATCTTTTTGAAATAAATGCGTTCAAATGATGAAAAAATGCTGCCCTTTCGTGCAACTTTATGTCATGCTAGTGATATTGTACCTACACATAAATGAATGATAATGAGAAAGTACTAGATGAGAGAGAGAGAGAGTACGTACGGTAATTCCGTTTGGAGCCAGAAGGGCGTTAACTCATATGCTTAAACAAAGAGTTTACACCCTTCTGGCTCTCAACGGAATATAATGATAAAAAGGGGGGTTGGGTTAGAATTTTAAAGACACCCTTTATCTGTGTTTTGTCTATGTGTATGGGGGTGGATGTTGAGGGGGAAAGTAATATTTTCCCCCGCCCTCCCATTGAACCAAAACAAAAACAGATTAGTGCTTCATACCCCCCCCCCCCCCCACCCCCTCCTACCCCCACCCCATCCCCGCTTATTTGCCGGCTGGCTTTTCGCCGCTAAATATTTTATCACATATTTGACTGAAAACAAATTGTGCTCCTCCCCCCCCCCCCCACCCCTCCCCAAGACCGATCGGTCAAATTTTCAAATTTTGTGACACACACACATACACACACACAATTCCTGTTACCCCCCCCCCCCCCCCTCCCGCTAATTCAGAGGCTGGCTGAGCCGTTGCGAAATTTTCGGCGAATTTTTAAATTTGAACCCCCCCCCCCCGCCTTGAACAAATCCTGCGTACGCGCTTGCCCCCCCCCCCCCCCCCTCGAGGACAGTTACCCCCACCACTGGTAAATTTACCCTTATAATAAGTTTGCTTTTATAATAGGGGTAGTTGTCCTTAGAGAGTGGTTAACTTTCCGGGAGGAGAGAGAGAGATAGAGAGAGTGAGAGACGGAGAGAGAGAGGGGGGAGGGGTGGCAGTGTGAATAGATAAAGATGTGTACTACTAAAGTGAACGAGAAAGGAGAGAGCGAGAGGGGGCGAGGGGGAGAGAGAGAGGGAGAGCGAGAGAGAAAGAGAGAGTAAACGAGAGAGAGAGAGAGTACGTACGGTTATTCTGTTTGGAGCCACAAGGGCGTTAACTCATATGCTTAAACAAAGAGTTTACACCCTTCTGGCTCTCAACGGAATATAATGATAAAAAGGGGGGTTGGGTTAGAATTTTTTAAAGACACCCTTTATCTGTGTTTTGTCTATGTGTATGGGGTGGATGTTGAGGGGGGGAAAGTAATATTTTCCCCAATCTCCCATTGAACCAAAACAAATTAGTGCTTTATACCCCCCACCTCCTCCTATCCCCACACCACCCCGCTTATTTGCCGGCTGGCTTTTCACCGCTAAATACTTTATCACATATTTGACCGAAAACAAATTGTGCTCCTTACCCCCCCCCCCCCCCCCCACCCCCCCCCCTCCCCCGCCGCTTTTTCACCGGCTGGCTGGTTCACCGCTAAATATTTTCTCAAATTGGAAGGGAAAACAATAGTGCTCCTTAGCTCCCCCCCCCCCCCCCCCCTCCTCCCCCCGTACCCCCCCCCCTCCCCCATCCCCCCTCTCCTCCGCTTATTCACAGGCTGGCTGATTCGCCACCAAATATTTTCTCACAAATTGGGAAAACAAATACCTCCCTTTAAACATTCCTGGCTACACTGTTGGATAGTATACTAATGAGTGTCGCGGCCTCAATGCACACATCATGGTACATGACACACATGTTCTCCTCTACTTGCCTATTGATGTACGATATGCATGCATACGTGCAAAGTAGAATCATCGGTGTATGTAGTTGGATGCATTCAGACGCCATCTTTATTTGCACAAGGCGAACGCAAATCACCATTTAACTATCGGATTGTTCTGCTTCGGGCAAGTTTTAAACATCAAAGAACAGCCATTCGAAGAGGTGAACTCTCTCAGTTCGGACTTTAAAATACGAAGGTGAGAACAGAAACTTAATAAATAAGTGTACGAATTGAGCTGGATCGTAACATCTGTTGGTATCATTTTTGTGTGGTATGTGTTCACGATTGGATGAACAGGAGGCATTGTTTGCGAGAGTGCAAAAATCGACTTGCGCCAAAGTTGCTTATGTGATATTTGAATTAAACAATTGGGATTTGGGTATTAATTGGGTCTATGCAGATCCAAATAACATCCCTAACAAAATTAATCATGCCACACATATCAAATATCAACGAACAATTGGGCTTACATCGAAAGGGTGCGGTGCGGTGCGGCGCGGTGCGGCGCGGTGTGGTGAGTTCAACGCACCCATTTGATAAAAGCCCCCCCCCCCGCTTTTCTCGAAAGGGTGCGTTGAGAACGGAGGACCGTCTTAGCACACCCTTTCGAGAAAAGAGGGGGGGGGGGTCTTTTCTCGAAAGGGTGCGTCGACTGAGTCTTTCACATCAGTCGTTTAAAATGTTTAAGGAATAGAAATGTCGTTTTATAAATTGAAATAATCAAAATTGAAACTACTTTTTTCGTAGTCTTGCAGATCAGGCGTTTATAAGAATTTAATCTGTAAATAAAAAGAAACACTGTGTTTCTTTTTTGATATGATCGATACCCCATAGGAAGTGCAACTAAATCTTTCGGGCAACCATGCCTATATTTAATAGAAAGTATAAACCAAATCTGAGTACCCCCCCCCCCCCCTCCGGGTCCCCATCACGGAACCTCATGAGCATTTCTTAGGTCAATATAGGCTGTATATAATAATGGAGGTACTATGGAAATTGGAATAGCACCCGACGGGGCCTGATCAAAGATTTCCCAACAATAATAATTATGAATAAGACGCCCTGAAATGTGAAAGTCACGCAAATTCCAGGGATTCCCATCAATTAGCGCGAGCGGCCGCTTCCAAAGCAGAATTAAGTGACAATAATCATAAACAGTAATACTCCAGCTATCAGGGTGTGTACATCCACTAACTCGCCAGTGGCGGATCAAGGGGGGCACGCCTCCCCCGCCCCCCCCCCCCCCCCGGGGAAAAATCTTGTAAAAACACGTTAATTTTACCTTTTTGGGGAGATGCCCCCCCCCCGCTCAAGGGGCTCAAGGGGGGTGCAAATTTTCAAATTTTAGAGGGTTCCCCAACAAAATGTGCTCACCTTTATACATCATGCATGCCCATGTAGGAGTCGTCGGGCTGAGTTGTCCCTATGTAAGTCCGAGTTAGCCCGAATTATTATTTCCATTTACAGAGCCACCCCCTCCCCTCCGGCCCCCGATTATTATTATTGTTATTATTATCATCATTATCGTTAGTAGGGGTGTAGTAGTAGTAGTCCGAGGGGCGGCGATCCGGGGGGGGGGGCACGTTCCCTCTCAATTTTCTTTTAGAGGGGGAGGGGGGGGGGGTCGTTCCCGTCGGAAATTTTAAAAAAGTGCACACACGAAATGTAAAGCAAATACTGACTAAAGACTGCAACACACTTTTAGGCTCTTGAGGGCCCAAGAATGCAGCATTTAGACTCAGTATTTGCTATTATAGCAAATAAGTCTAAACGCTGCATTCTGAGTCTAAACGCTGCATTTTTGGGCCCTCCAGAGCTTTTTGTGTGCACTTTTTTCAAAATTGCCGGCGGGAACGACCCCCCCCCCCCCTCCCCACCTCTAAAAGAAAATTGAGGGGTACGTCGTCCCCCTGGACCGCCGCCCCTTCGGACTACTACTACTATTAAAATACTACTACTAGACCCCTTCTAATGATTATAATAATAATAACAATAATAATAATAATTGGGAATCCCTGGAATTTGCGTGATTTATAAATTTCAAGGCGTCTTATTCATAATTATTATTGTTGGGAAATCTTTGATCAGACCCTGTCGGGTGCTATTCCAATTCCCATAGTACCTCCACTATTATATACAGCCTATTGACCTAAGAGATGTAACTCATGAGGTTCCGTGCTGGGGACCCGGAGGGGCCGGGGCCGGCCTGGGGGGGACTCAGATTTGGTACAGACGGGGATGTACCGGCCGCTGAGGCCGCAAAACCCAACCCAACTCTTTAACTCTCTCTCTCTCTTTAGCTCTTTAACTCTGAAAATATTAATTATAAACCCACACTGAAGCAAAGATGAATACAAATTCACAAAAAGGTCAACCAGGGGCGCAGTGCGGGGGCGGCGATCACATGGACTCGGGGAAACATGAAGAAGTTTGGCGGATCCAGGGGCCGGACATTGACCAGCCCGCCATTTAACAGCTTAATGAGGATAAATTTATCTTCGTTTAACAGTTTAATGAAGATAAATTTATCTTCATTTAGCTGTTAAATGAAGATAAATTTATCCTCATTTAGCTGTTTAATGAAGATAAATTTATCCTCATTTAGCTGTTAAATGAAGATAAATTTATCTTCATTTAGCTGTTAAATGAAGATAAATTTATCCTCATTTAGCTGTTAAAGGAAGATAAATTTATCCTCATTAAACTGTGTTAACGAAGATACCGGAAAGTGAAAGCGACAACAGTGAACTCGTCTTCTTCCGAGTTCTTCCTCATTTTGATGTTAAATGAAGATAAATTTATCCTCATTAAACTGTGTTAATGAAGATAAATTTATCTTCATTTAGCTGTGTTAACGAAGATAAATTTATCTTCATTTATCTTCATTTTGAAACACCCCCTAGGACGACTATCCCCAGGACAACTACCCCTGACAACTATATAGTAAAGGTTACAGCTTGAAGTGTATGGCGCCCTCAACTTGCATGTTTGAAGACAGAATGGAGTGACTGAGAGAGGGAAGTAACATGCCTATTACACGCAGTGTTTACGGACAATGCCTCACTGGCTCTCTTACATATATGTAGTGATACTATCATACAAATATTTATGAAAGAAACACAATTAAAGTTTTCCGCGTACAACAGAAAACCCAATTTATGTATTCTTTTATCAATATTTGTCTTCAAACATATTTGGGGGGGGGGATCTTTGCAGAAGTATATTATAATCAATGTATGCTTTGTTCGAACAATGTAAGTGAAGTGAATCAAATACACTATTCATATAATCCTCGTCTCAAATGCTCACACACACACACAAACACACACACACACAGAGCCCACATATACGGGTCCACATATGCCCACACATTATGCGGGCCTATTACATATCAAAATATACCACCAGTTTTAAAAAGGCATAACAAAGGAGAAGATGGCAAATAAGTAACCCATGGAATCATTTTGTGCGTTCCTTTTACAAGCTAAATTATTATAAGGAGAACAAGTTTCTGTAAGGTTCCGCCTTGATATCCGGAATAGTAGTGGTATTTTCCTCTTTGGATGAGGCAAATCTTCTAGCTGCAAAGTGGGGATCAGACACAATCTCTCAGAGCACGTTATTGGTTGTTCCATACATAGCTGGCTCGATATATGACGTAGTTTGAATCGCATTTGAGTGATTACCAGGTCGCTATAAGTATATGCTTTAAAAGATTTTCGGGACCCCGATAGACGGATTTCCAACACAAGGAAATCAGAACATATCTGAATTTAAATTGTGAGAAAAGGAGGAAACTTTGTGTTCTCGAGTCTTGGCAAGGGCTGTTGTCAAAGATTGAAGTAGTTTGCAGAAAGTTTTCCTTCTATCTAGGACGACCAGCTAAGGTATAGAACTGACTTAAATTTGGTATTTTGTCTTCACTAGGAGAGAAATACGAAAAAATCACCAGTGGTTCAAAATTAAGCTCGGCTGAAACTTTCTTCTTGTTGGATAATTTAATATGGGGAAACCCATTTTATATCCATGATATATTAAATTTAAGACTAAATTGTGTGAACAAGAAAACACTACTCCTGAGTATGACCTGGACTATTTCATGTTGCCTCGCTGATGTTTTCTAGATTGTTTTCAATCAGTCCTTTCTGTCCATCTGTGGATAAAAGTGGCTCAACTATTATATGTCTTCAATGTTTACAAAGTCCTGATCCTCACTTGACCAGCTGGATTAATAGAAGCACGATGCTGACCTAATAGTGCATCTTCGTATCATGATTGGAGTTTTTTGTACGTAAAAGAAGAGAGGCCTATATCATACGGTCCTCGTTTAGGATTCCACAAATAGCCAAACGTAGAACCGTAAGTTTCACCTGAAACACTGTCAATCACTAAACAAAATTAATAACGGCATAACTTGTACCTTACCCAAGCGAACCAAACAGTTGTAAAAAGACTGGTATTGAAGAGCTACATGTACAAAGGTGCGCTTGGATTGTTTAAAATCTTAATTTTGGAGCCTGCAAACTTATTTTAGAGGCCTTTCTTCCATTACAGAGAATACCTAAATGACTTGGAATGGTGTATAGAGTAGAGGGCTCGACTAATCTCTGACAAATTTATTTTCCCTGTTTACTAGTGTGTTCACCTGCGTATTATGGCGTCTTTACTAAGTTGGATCAAGTCCTTTTCTGGACTCATACTTGTGTTGTTCTACATAGCTGCTACAAGTAATGGTAAGTAAATGAATACACATTATTATCTTTACGAAACGATGTGCCTTATAAAATAACCTCCATTCATTCAAAAAAAATATACTTGAATAAGAGAAATACAATTAGCTATGCTGTAAAAATCAGGAACACACACAAAACAAAAAATAACAAATTTCTCTTTTTAAGTCCATACATATTACAGTATAATATCCGGATATTTGTTGCGTACCGTTACCTTATGCTAGCCTAGATCTAGGTGTGACAAAAATAGAGAAATAATATTAACGTCGGCCTTATGCCAAAAGGGCCTTAACCCGATTTTTGGGGTTATTGAGTTATTAACATCACCTTGTAGATTTCAACATTCTCTTTAAAATGATGTGCTTCACTTGTTGAAATTCGATTTATTTATGAAGATAATTATGAATTTCAAAAAGGCCCTAACGCGAATCTCATCTTTTCCTTACGCCAAAAGGGCCTTAACCTACACGGCATTATGCCAAAAGGGCCTTAACCTGCCGTTTTGTAGTTAGCGCTCTTCTGGCATCTTCTGGCTTCTTGTTTCGCGGCACTTTTGGTTTGCCAGGAAGCCTCTGCTACGGCTATTGGATCACGAAAACTAATAAAAAAACTGATTTAACGTCCATCAATTTCGTCAAAAATGTAAGTATTTTTGATATCTGAATATGTATTAATATAATGCAGCTTTCGGTGAAGTAATTTTTTAGAAATCGTTCATTTAGGACAACTTTTTCGTTGTTTATTTTCATAACAGTCCCATACGTTGACATCTGCATATTGCATGAGTCGGTGTCATTTCATGCATCCACATTTAACTTAGATCTCACTCAGAATTCATGAGCTAAATTCATGAAATATACTTTCAGTGATTATTCTAAGTATACTGTGTCTATTGTAGACTAATCGTGTTTTTTAATGGTGTTTCTATTGATATTTCGTGAGGAGAAGGTCTGTATTTTCATACATGAAAATGTGATTTCATTTTCATTAACAATTAACGTAGGGCCTATTACTAGTTAGAGACCAAGCCTATCTAATCTAGATCAAGTCTAATAACAAATTTATGATTGATATTTTATTCAAAATTTGAAAATTGACTAAAGTATCAGCACTTAGTATCATCATTACAGTAGTAGGATCATCTTTGCAGTTGTAGGATCATCAATGTAGATCTAGACCTAGTGGAGGTCATAAAAGTTGTATTTATTTCAGCCATTGAAAAATACAAACCGTGATCAATACAAACGGAGGCTACTATATCATAACAATAAAAGCATTCAAATATATATTTCATGTCGTAACAATGTATGTTAAGAAAAGAATACCTTATCAAAAGATATTCTAAATCATATGCCTCTGCCTTTTTCCCATTTCCACAGCAAGCCCAAGAATAATTACAGCATTTACCTAATCATGTCTTCAAATAAGCTAAGTATTTTCTTTATCTTATCATTTTTTATATGATTTTTTATGATTTCATTCATTTTCATTATGTTGCTTATCATTATTATTTCTTATATGTTTCTTTTTCATTTTCATTTTCTATGATTTCCTTTTATGTAACTTCATTTGATTTCAATCTATTTACTTAAACAAGGAGTAAACAAAAGAAAATAATTTCAGATAATTTGTTGAGGAATATTATTTGATTACTTTTAGGTTTCCATTAGCATATCGAGCTTTGTAATAATTCAACCAAAGAGGCGTATTGAGAAAGTACATGTAACAATATCCAATATTACATAATGTTACATCTTCATTTTCTTCTCTTCATTATTTTTCAGAAACAAAAGACTAGAAAGAGATCTGGTGATCTTCAACAGTGGAAGAAGAATATGCGTAAAAGAAACAAAGATGAAGGTAAGGAATATATCAGTCCTACCGGGAAAAAGTTTCCTGCAAAGGTGATGCGGTCATCATGTTCAAACAGTTGCTGGTTGAAGTGTAGCGAAAACTTCAGCAAAGAAATGAGGGATCAGATATTCCTAGACTACTGGAGTGCTGGAGATGCTGTTCGCCAACGGGATTTTATTCGCCGTAATGTCATTAATAGGTCTTCTACCAAGCACCCTTCATCTAAGCAAAGTCAAAGACAGAGAAAGGTCTACACTTTCCCACTTCCCAACTCGCGCAAACCTGTTTGCCGAACCTTCTTTCTCAATACCCTTGGTATTGGTGCGAAATTGGTAAGATACACGGTTGAAAAGAATGAGGGCGACTTCATATCAGCAGATCAACGTGGGAAGCATACGCCTTACAACAAGACGGCAGTGGCAGAAGCAAACTTAATTCGCGACCACATCAAAAGCTTTTTAGCTGTCGAGTCTCACTACTGCCGCAAGGAGAGCAGCAGGAAGTACCTCCCTGCTGATATGAATATTGCAACCCTGTATAGGTTATATACTGAGAAGTGTGTGGAAGAAAATGTGAAGCCCAAGTCTGTTGCCCTGTATCGCAAAGTGTTTTGTGAGAGGTACAACTTGTCCTTTCACAAACCCAAGAAGGACCTGTGCAACAAGTGTGCAGCCTTTTCTAATCTCCCTAGTGATGAGAAGGTGGATGCTACAGAGGAGCACAAGTTGCAAGAGAAACGAGCTGACAAAGAACGCAGTGAAAAAAGATCCATGTTTTCAGACTTTTACGTTTGATCTGCAACAGACATTGCAGACCCCATCATCCAATGCAAGTCTCTTTTACTACAAGAGAAAGTTGAGCAGCTACAACCTTACTACCTACGAACAGAACACAAGAGCGGGAACATGTTACTTATGGCCCGAAACAGCAGGGAAACGTGGTGCCAGTGAGATTGGTACATGTCTGATGAAAACACTTTCGTCTTTGCCTAAAAGCACTACTCACGTCTCCCACTTTTCAGACTGCTGCGGGGGGGGGGGAAACCGGAACAGGTACATTTCCGCATGTCTCAGTTATGTTGTTAGAACGTCTCACATCAAGGTTATAGAGCAGACGTTTCTTGAGTCTGGGCACACGCAAATGGAGGTCGACTCGATTCACTCAGCAATCGAAGCATCTAAGAAAAAAGTAGACGTATACCATCTGAATGACTGGGTGAACGTCATCAAGCTTGCAAGAAGGAGCAACCCATATAAGGTTGTTCAATTGGAGCATGATGATTTCATTGACATGAAGGATCTTGAAGAGAGGTTGTTCAGAAACGTCAAAAAAGATGTAGAAGGTGAAAAGGTGAAATGGCTGGAGATAAGAGTCATCCGGTATGATGCACAATCTCCCAACATCATTCGCTTCAAGTTCAACTTCAATGAGGAATTTCGCCAATTAAAGGTAAGGATGACAAGTCGCGGCTATGATCATGTAGCCAGCTTAAAGGTAACAAAGCTCTACAATGAACAGCTACCTGTAAGCATAGAGAAGAAGAAGGATCTAGTCAGCCTCTGTGTACGCAACGTTATACCAGAGGTGTTCCATTCTTTCTACAAGAATCTTGCGTCACATGATGAGGTGGAGCGTCTCCCGGAACCTGATGTCCAGGAAACAGAAGAGTAAGGACTGATGCGTGTGATCCACCAAACTTGCCAAATGATTACCAACATCCTTCTTCTTCTTCTTCTTCTTCAAGATAATCTGCCTCCTTCAATACTGAAGATTCTTGCAGATGCCGTATACTCGGCCTGACTCTTATACGAATAGTGCAATGGGTTCTTAACGTGCAAGGGTGGTGACTCTCCTGTACACAGGGCCTCCATTTAACATCCTATCCGAGGGACGGAGTGTTTTCCACTTGACATAACCTGCGTCTATGAACAAGGGAAGGGGCACGTTAACACACAACGCAGACTTAAGTCATCCGCCTGGGTGGGAGTCGAACCCGGGATCTATGGTTCGACAGACGGACGCTTTACCGACTGAGCCAATATGAAATTTATACTTCTCTAATTTACAGGTTCTAGTCTTAATGATAAACCATTAATATGAAATCTAACACTGCATACTCCAACTACTTGAAATGACAGAAACTTTGATACCTCAATAAAAAAGAAAAAATATTCTAAGGTATAAAAAATAACTAAGGTCAAATCATCTGACACTAAGAACAAAAAAGCGGTTTAATAGATGTTTACTAATATTTTAGAAAATACTGTTGATGACTGTAAATGGCTTACACATAATGGGAAACGGCCTTTTAAGAACAAGGGCTTCATGTTGTTGGATACAAAAAACAAACAAAACAAAACCAGTTTTGCGATCATGCGCTTATTATTGTTAGAGAGTGAATAGAGAGCCTAGGTCAAAATCTGACAGAGAAAGGGGTGGGGGGGGGGGGAGAGGGGGCTGCAATGGCAAAGATACTTGTATAATTCTATTTCCTTGAAGAAAAATAAAGTCAATTTAAACACCATTTCGTGTGGTGTTTTCATTTCAAAGTACTTCCTATTGTTTAATTTGCATACCTTGTTTTGGTAATCATATTATATTTATGGATAATTATACAATTTATAATGTGCAACAACATACTTTCCTAATGAAATTACAGGTTAAATCAGAAATGCATAAAGAATTTGATCTTGATCAAAATATTTAGTACAAGCAATATGAAAAGGATAAATATTTGCATATAGATATGAAATAGCTGAAAGAAAAATAGGTATGGCAGCTTTGTAAATATGTTTTCATATTTTATTGGCATATGTATGTAATCATTATTATTGTTATCATTATCATTATTATTATTATTAATATTATTATTATTCCACTGTAAGCCCCAAACAATTCACTTTTCTTCCTTTATTCCTTTCTTTCTTTCTTTCTTTCATTTATGGGGGGTTTTGTTGTTGTTGGTTCTGTCTTGATTCAATGTACTCTAAAATGAGAGATTTATTTCATGTGTGTCGTCACTGCTGATTTAATTTTAACCATTTCCAAATGAAGGAAAACATTAATGAATTGCAAAGTTACTATTTGTGTATAATAATTGTTTCGTAATATATAAAGTCATTGTAATGGAATTCTATTGTCGATTTCCTCCGGAAATGTTACAGTTAATCATACTTAATATAAGATTTGGATGCAGTTGTTAATGAAAGTTAATAATAAAGTGATAGATTTATAAGAAATTACAATTGTATCAAGCTTCCAAGTGCTTGCACATGACAGAACTTTTTAATACCAGAAGCACTTCTCAGTTGAAGAACGTAGCAGAATTTACTCGCCTTATTATGTTGAAATTTTATCAAAAAACAGAGAAAGAAGATAGTTCAAGCATTTCAGGAAGTGCAATTAGAGCTGAACCTACACGTACTCGTAGCGGTAGGATAGTGAAACGGCCTACTTTGTTTACTATTTAGCTTGTAAATAGACTGCATTATACTTATACATGTATATATACTTTGTGTTTACTAGTTGGTTCATGTTTGTACTTTCATACACTGCATACCTATTATCGTTTGTATCTTTGTGTCATTATCTATGTATAATGTATAATAATTGTATTCACAAGTCATGCATTGCTATTTATACCTTTATGTTTGTTTGTACTCTAATACCCCGAGAGGGGGGTCAAAGATTCAATAAAATTCTAAAAAATCCTTATCCTAAAATAATTTGATTGAAATGAAATATTAAAAGAAAAAAAAAATTGTTCGACCTGATATACTCGTATGAAAAGCTTTGTTCGTGTTTTGGTTCAAAGAAATGAAAATGAATCGGACGCTATTGACATTCATTTATTAAACTTTTTAAAAACTTTATATTTGTTATTAGTTTATGTATTTTGTGTCCCGTGTAGCTACCTTAATTGAAGTAAAGTATCAGTGACAAAATTATGACAAATGCTTTTGTAAACTGCAGGCACTGCGGGCGGCCAAGTGAAGTTATTGAAGATTATGACCATGATAGCAATTTAAATGACTTTGCTATTTGACAGTTTTTCATGTCAAAATTGTTTTTTTATTTTGATAAAGAAAAAAGATTCTAAACTATTCAGGTAAAATTTCAGCCTTGTGTGAGTGTTGTTAACTAAAGAATAGTAATGATAATAATAGTATTATCATTATTCTTATCATTATTATAACTCTTATTGTTATCATCATTACCTTCATCATTATTGTTAGCATTACACTAAATCACAAGATTTTCTAAGAAAATAAATGAAGAGAACAAATAAGTATTCCATGAGTACTTGTGAGTTGTGAAAAACGAACGAGAAGGGAGTCGTGATGGAAAGCCAAAGAGAGTTAAAATTGAGAAAGTGAATATAAAACGAGAGAAGATAGTAAAAAACGAACGAGAAGAGAGTCGTGATGGAAAGCCAAAGAGAGTTAAAATTGAGAAAGTGAATATAAAACGAGAGAAGATAGTAAAAAACGAACGAGAAGAGAGTCGTGACGGAAAGCCAAAGAGAGTTAAAATTGAGAAAGTGAAAATAAAACGAGAGAAGATAGATATAGTAAAAGTGTAAGTGAAGAAATGAGTGAAAGAGAGTGGAAATTGGCATGACCCCCCCCCCCTTCCCGGTCTTTATTTTAAAAAAGGGTGTCCTCTCCATATAAGTGTAGTTATCATTGTCTACAGTGCAGATGCATTACAATTGGCATTTTGGCATAATAGATTTATTACTACTAGTACAAGTTTCTTTATGCCAAAAGGGCACTATCATGCCCACACTCTGTTACGGCCCTTACGGCAAAGAGACGCGCAAGTTAAGCCTCATGCCAGAAGGGCAATATCGCGCGCAGGCTTGCGTTACGGCCCTTCTGGCATAAATACGCTACATTCAAGCCATATGCCAAAAAGGCCCTAACATGTTTTTTTGCACATAGCATGAAAACTTCTGAATATTTTGAAACAAATTTAACACATTTCATGTAAAACTTAATAACTTATCATATTTATCGAAATTGACATCACAAACAAAAAAACGACCACAAACATTTGATTATTAGAGAGGCCAAAACTTTAAACGCGATTATCTCGGAATGGCCAAAAGCAGTTAAGGCCCTTTTGGCATAAGGCCGATGAAGCTTAGAAACTTCTGAAAAAGTTAAAGCTCGAACCGATGTGATGTTTTCATAGTATCAAATTTAAGGATGTGAAAGTCATTAAGAGTCAAGTTTGTGACATTTCTTTTGAAAAGAAATATCTGAATTTCTGATTACATTTTAACTGTTTGACAATTCGAGAACATAAAATCGGTGTCAGTAATTAATTGAGATCACATCAGCTTTGGACTTGAACAATTTCACATCAGTATACTGTTGTGAAATTGTTCAAGTCCAAAGCGTCTCTTATAACACAGGTCGCTTCTCTCAATAAGCCATTTTCGTAATGTATTAAAATGCATCTCTTTGTATTCCCTCGATATATTTTATTCCTACTCATGAATAACTCTATGACAGTATGCAAAATTGCTTGCATTACGCGTTGTTAATGGCCCGGTCACACCAAACATATAGCAGTAACGTATGCCGACGTATGTGAATTTTCACCAACACGCTAGTGCACGTTGACATAGGTTAGGGGTAGGTTCGTTTGGTATACTGTTGTATACGTTAAAGGCACGCTGGTATAAGCTGGCATACGTTTATGTACGTTGAGGCCGAGATAAATTTGTGAGCATGCTCAAAAAATTGGGGCGTATCGTCCTCTTCATAGGTTAGGCGATCCAACTTCACAGGTTTTCACAACCTTCATGGAAAGCCCCGCATATAACCTTTGTAAACATAGTTAAAATTTACTGTTACTTTGTATATTTTGATTTTTATATTGCGAAATAAAATTGAATAAAATTGAATTGAGTTACACATACGCTAGACACACGTTAAATACGTTAGAGGTGGGTAGCGCATACGTCGACATACGTTTTATGGTTTGCCACTTAATTGGATAATTGTGAAGAAGAACATGAGAAGACACATCTCCCTACTCGGTTTTTCAGCTTTCTTAACATTTTGTATACCAAGTAAGCCCCCTATCCCCAAACATGCCAAATAATTGGACTCACCCCTCGCCGCTAATTTGCATATAATGGATTTGAATGAACTTTGACATTCAAGTGGATCATCTGTAGGAAATACGAGCAGGAAATAGGACGTGGTGAAATAAAAGAAATTTCCAATTTCTGTTCGTTTCCAACACATGCAAATCTGCCTTCTATGTTTTATAAAATGTCCATCACATTCGTAGCTACTAAGACCGGAAAACACGGAAAGCCTTGTCCTTGCATGTAATAGCAGTAGGCTTGATTATTGTAATGGATTATTGTTTGACTTGCCATATCTACAATTAATCAAGTTACAGCGTGCTCAGAATGCATGTACAAGACTTTTATCCAATTTCATAAAAATGTTCCCTATATCACACATGTTTTAGTAAGGTTACATTGGTTGCCAATGAGGCATAGTATTGCGTGTGAGATACATTTGCTTGTTTACATAACGTTGAACGGTGAAAGCCCCAATTTACTTGGGTATTTGTCCGTTTGTAATAATAATAATAATATGTCTTGTTTACCCAGGGTAGCCTCATCAGTATTCATACTGTTCTCTCTGAGGGCCCTGCAATCATATTATTACCCCGGTCATCGGATTCAGGCTCACCCGCACACAATGTGTTCACATTCTCCACTCCCTAGGGAGCATTCCAGCCAGTGCATCATTTTTACAAGCGCACACTTGCTAATCTAAGCACATTAGCTTTCGCATCCCTACCGGGTAGCGCATATTTTTTTTACACAACTGTTTAGCCACTTCGGTCAAATATACTGTGCAAACGACTAGACAGAGTCTAGTATTAATAGCAGTTTTGTTGGATTGCTGGAGCTGTACAATTGTGTGTAGATACTCGTTATTTGTTTCGGGTTAAATGTATCCTCTCTTCTCTTTCATTATGTATTTCTGTGTTCTCCTTCAATCTATCATCTTCTCTTTTGTCATGTATTTCTTTCTTTTTTCTTCAATCTATCCATTTTCTCGATCCTTCGTCATAATTATACTTCTTTGTTTTTCCTTCAATCTATCCCCTAGTATATATCCTTCGTTATGTATTTCTTTTGTTCTCCTTTACTCTAACCTCTTCTCTTTTATTTCATGTTTTTATTTGTTTCTCCTTCAATCTATCCTTCTCTCCTTCGTCATCTATTTCTTTGTTTCAATCTGATAGATTCCCTTAATTTCTCCTTAAATCTTTATGTATTTCCCTGTCATTTTCCTTAGATCTATGATCCTCCTATAGCTCTTCAATTATGTATTTCCATGTCCTTCCTTTGACTCTCCTTATGTGTTTCCTTGTTTTTCCTTCTCCATATCCTCTCCAGTATCCCCCACCCCCTTTCTATCATCTTCCCTTCCCTCAGTGTACGTGCTTGCACATAATAGTTCGCTGGCGACTCAGACTCTTTCACCAGAGCTCTTCTTGGAATTTTTTCGCGAAAATGGCTAAACAATTGTGTAAAAAAAATATGCGCTACCGGGTACCCATTTAACACCTGGGTGGATAGGCTGTCTTGCAGAGAGGAAATCTTATAGGAATATTTTGATTGCATTAGTCATTCGATGAAGGGCTGTGAGCATGGGTGTCGATCCCGGGGGGGGGGGGGATGGGGGGATATATCCCCCCTCCAATATTTCAGGTTGGGGGATGGCCTGTACAATCATCCCCCCCCCCCAATAATTCACCATAAAAATAAAAAAAATTAATGATGAGAGCCCAATGACAGTAGTTAAAGATGAAGTTGAGTTCTGGTCATGCGATTGCATTGTGAAAGCATCGGTGTGAAATCGACCAGAAAAGGTAATCATCTAGCATATAAGAATTTGTGTGCATTGCAAGGTTCTGGAATCATCAAAATGATAAGAAATTTGGCCAAGTCTTGGTAAGTTTCACACACTGTACACAGAAAGATGTATATGGGACTACACGAACACGTGGCGTAAAAATCCTACCCCCGAGTTTTACGATGTTACATGACATATTTCGAATATGAAGGCATTTGAAGAGCCATGCTTTTCAGGGAACATGTCTTATATGATGTTCTTCCACACTTGCATAATAAGAATGATAATGCTCACAAATTATTTTTCACCTCTTCCCAGAACTCAACCTTCTCTTTAATGGTTATTACTCGCAAGATGTCCATCAATATACACATTTTGCTATCAAATTTTCATAAAACATACATATATAAATAGAAAACGAAGTAAATGAGACGACCGTTCATGAGACATTTATTCAATTTATTCAATCAACAGCATCATAGAAATGCAGTGCGCCAAATGCAAAGCCGCAGCGTTAAAAAGCAACGAGCTTAGTAAATGTTAAGCGCGAAGCGCAAAAGTGCAAAAAAGAAGAAGAGAGTGGAAGAGAGAGATAATGAGAGACAAAGAGGATACAGGCGCGTAGCCAGAGGGTGGTGGGGGCGATCGCGCCCCCCCCCCCCCCAAAAAAAAAAAAAAACGCCGACCAAAAAGGAAAGGAGAGAGAAAGAAGAAAGGAAGAGGACGTAGGAAAAAAAAGGATTAAGAGTCGAGAACGGTACAACGAATCGTCTTCTTGCTCTAATAATTTAATGAATTGTCAAAGCTTTCGCGCGGGAAGGGGGAGGGGACTGAATTCAGCAAGGATTTAGAGTCGAGAATGGTACAACGAATCGTCTTCTTTCTCTTATAATTTAATGAAACGTCAAAGCTTCCGCGCTTCACGCGGGAAAGGGGGGGGGGGGAACTGAATTCAGACAAGGATTAAGAGTCGAGAATGGTACAACGAATTGATTCTTTCTTTAGTAATTTAATGAAACGTCAGAGCTTCCGCGCTACGCGCGACGGATCGAAGGGGAACTTCATTCGAACAATTATTAAGAGTCGAGAACGGTACAACGAATCGGTTCTAGGACAATTACCCCCTGGGCAATCACCCCCCGGAAAGTTACCCCCCGGAAAACTACCCCCCAAGGACAATTACCCCCCGGAGAATTACCCCCCGAGGACAATAACCCCCTAAGGACAATTACCCCCCGGAAAATTACACCCCGGAGAATTACCACCCGAGGACAATTACCCCCCAAGGACAATTACCCCCTGGAAAATTACCCCCCGGAGAATTACCCCCCGAGGACAATTACCCCCAAGGATAATTACCCCCCGGAAAACTACCCCCCCGGAAAATTACCCCCCGAGGACAACTACCCCCGAGGACAATGACCCCCCCCCCCCCCGGGGACAATCAGGATTCAATAGCAAAAGACGATCTGTCACGTTGAGAGATGCTGTGAAGGCTACGAGCCCATAAAATCCCGTGCATGAACCCACATTCGTTCAAATACTTGCGCGTGATCTTCCTCATTACTACACATTTTTCTTTAACTATAATCTATGCAACAACACTGTGGTTGCTGTTTTCTACGAAGGATTTCTCTTGTGCAGCGTTATTTCAACTTTTTGTTCGACACGATGCCCTCTTAAAAAATGAAAAGTTTCGCCCAATCTTAAATTCTTCACAAACTATTTATTTTGCATCACTCTGGCACTCGTCAAGTGCTATGTACACACGTATGGGCACATTTGTTTCTTGATTTAGTGAACGAGCTAGAAAAACAAGGACAAGACATTTTCAAAATGGTAAAACATAATGTTGTAATCAACACACTCGCACAGATTTAAGGTATGCCGGCGCCTCACCGCCGAATGTACACGAATATAAAGTGAAATATTCGGTCATGACCTTGATACACGAATATGAGGATATTCGGGCCTCTCGTTGCCTTGATTCATCATGTTTATAATTGTAATGAGTGTGGTAACAATGTGATGTCGAAATAAAAGATATATATTCGCAAAATATTGTCAGTGAGCAAGGAAGAAAGACATTTTATTATTTGTTTACATTTTATTTTCTCATGAAAATAAATACTCTACCCGTTTCTGATATTTGTTTTTCACAAAATCAACGTTTGCCAAAAAAAATTGTCATGTAACTAACATTCTCTTGCGGCACCCCAGTTGAAAAAACGCTGCTCTGGAATTACAAAATCATTGAGAGGAATGTACCCAAGTGCGGATACTTATTTTCTTTTAATATGGCACCGTACATACCATATATTTAACTTGAAGGCAATTTTTATTTCAAAATAAATTACAGTACAAGAAAACATATTTTAGTTCACCATGACAACAGAAATATATATATATATATATTACATTACATTTATAAACATGAAGAGAACCTTAATTTAGGAATAGATCATGGATGAGGGCCCATTATACATACAAAGACAAATATACGATCAGCTGATTAGAAAAGTTACAGAGGATGCATAAATAATGATATCTTACATCCTAATTTCTTTGTTGGGCCATTTTTGGGGAGACTAGCTGTATTAACGCGTACTCCTCTGCGCGCAATGTATTGTTAAATTTCTAAGAAATGTAAATTCCCTACTTTGATTTGATACATGCGTCTTCTGGCAATTGAATTCGATTTTGTACATGCGTCTTCTGGCAATTGAATTTGATTCAATACACGTGGCATATTAAGTCAAACTTCACAAAGGTGGAATGGATACAGAGCGAGAGGGGTGGGTGAAATCTCCTCCTAGGAGCATACATGTACGTCAAGCAAAAAGATTTGGCAGATGGGTACGAGGGCTTTGAATGTGAGCTACGAATATAAATATAATTTATACACAACCCCTGTACGAAACAAATCTATTCCGTCATAAATAACTAAGAAAATGAAAGTTCATGACATTTTCTCTAAATAGCAATTTGAAGAGGAGCTCGCATTATACGTCACAGTGTTACAAATTCCCTGGGTGTGATTGTCCTCGGTGTTTCGAGGGGGGGGGGGGGTAATTGTCCTCGGGGGGTAGTTGACCTCGGGTGGTAATTGTCCTCGGGGGGTAATTGTCCTCGGGGGTAGTTGTCCTCGGGGGGTAATTCGCCGGGGGGTAATTTTCCGGGGGGTAATTGTCCTTGGGGGGTAATTGTCCTCGGGGGGTAATTCTCCGGGGGTAATTTTCCGGGGGGTAATTGTCCTTGGGGAGTAATTGTCCTCGGGGGGTAATTCTCCGGGGGGTAAATTTCCAGGGGGTAGTTTTCCGGGGGGTAATTTTCCGGGGGGTGATTGCCCAGGGGGTAATTGTCCTGATACGCAACGAATCGTCTTCTTTCTTTAATAATTTAACGAAACGTCAAAGCTTCCGCGCTTCGCGCGGGAAAGGGGGGGGGGGAACTGAATTCAGACAAAGATTAAGAGTCGAGAATGGTAAAACGAATTGATTCTTTCTTTAATAATTTAATGAAACGTAAGAGCTTCCGCGCTACGCGCGAAGGAAGATGAACTTTATTCAACCAATTATTAAGAGTCGAGAACGGTACAACGAATCGTCTTCTTTCTCTAATAATTTAATGAAACGTCAAAGCTTCCGCGCTTCGCGCGGGAGGGGGGAAACTGAATTTAGACAAGGATTAAGAGTCGGGAACAGTACAACGAATCGTCTTCTTTGTCTAATAATTTATTGAAACGTCAAAGCTTCCGCGCTTCGCGCGGGAGGGGGGAAACTGAATTTAGACAAGGATTAAGAGTCGGGAACAGTACAACGAATCGTCTTCTTTCTCTAATAATTTAATGAAACGTCAAAGCTTTCGCGCTTAGCGCGGGAAAGGGGGGGGGGGACTGATGTCAGACAAGGATTAAGAGTCGAGAATGGTACAACGAATTGATTCTTTCTTTAATAATTAAATGAAACGTCAGAGCTTCCGCGCTACGCGCGAAGGAAGGGGAAATTCATTCAAACAATTATTAAGAGTCGAGAACGGTACAACGAATCGTCTTCTTTCTTTAATAATTTAATGAAACGTCAGAGCTTCCGCGCTACGCGCGAAGAGAGGGGAACGTCGTTTAAACAATTATTAAGAGTCGAGAACGGTACAACGAATCGTCTTCTTTCTCTAATAATTAATGAAACGTCAAAGCTTCCGCGCTACGCGCGGGGAAAGGAGAAACTCCCCCTCCCTGCAACCACCCCCGGGAGCGCGCTTCGCCTGCTCACTACCGCCCCCCTAAAATAAAATCCTGGCTACGCGCTTGAGAGGATAATAACCCATGTAACAAGCCCATGTGCGACCCACATGGGTCCCATATTCTCTGAAATCTTATCTTTATTGAGGGTGACTATAAAAAGTTAATAATTGGTAGGGAGGGGGTGCAACCTGCCATACGCTTCTACCTCTTGGTTGCTTTGATCCATTGCCGAAAATATTTTGGCACCTATCTCCCCCCCCCCCTCCCCCAATCACGGATACAAATCGACACCCTTGACTACTACTACTAATACTAATACCACTACAACAACTACTACTACGGCTACTGTAGTTAGTAGTTATAATAGTACAAATAATAGGCAGTTGTACTGCGCCATCTATTTAGAACTTCTATTCAGAGGCGCACAAGGAGAAATAGATTAGAATAAGAGTCTGAATAACAGAGGCACTGTGCTTATGCTGAGTTCTGCGTTTAAGATACAGAGATGTGAAGTTTATTACACTTAACCTCATCACAACAACAACAAAACTACTTCAGTTTACCGCTAAATGTCTGAACGAGTTATGTAAACAAAAATATGAGAGGCATTACCATCTCTGCTGCGATAGAAAGAGATTGATATGTTTTTAAGGGGATATAAATAAAGAATAAAAATATAACTCTCCTGCGAAACTGCTACTGACCATTATTGGATCAGAATACCTATACCTAATTGCTTTGATTATGTTATCTAAACATGTAAAAGTTTGTGTGGGTAAAGAGAATGTACGTGCGTAAGGCTTAAAATCAGATGTTTATAAAAAATGTTTCCTCTTCTCCTCATCTACATATTCAGCGATTCCCGGTACGAAGTCGGCAGGTTCTAGTATCACTCCTTCAACCATCCCCATTGTTAAAGCTACGACTCAAGTTTCTACTAATGCTACCACTCCTGCTCCCACTACCATCCCTCCACAGCCTGTTCCTTCTTACGCCATAGCGAGCTTCTACTACACCAAGGTTACCAATGGCGAACCTACAACATTGGTTTGTGTCGTGACTGGATCACCTCCACCGACCTCTGAAAACATCAGTGTCACCCATACAGCCGGTGGAGATGATGGGATTGTCTTTCTGGATACCAATGTCACTGAATCAACCAGGACATCTTGGTATCAGGTTTGGGTGAGTCTGGATGAGGTACCTCAGAACTTCACGTGTCTTTTGCGCAGGCCGGACGGGGAAATTGTCTCGAAAGATCTGGCTGTCTCTGTATATGGTACGTAATTCTGAACTATAACAACATACCTGTTTTTGCTATGATTTACCGACAAGAGCTTAGCGTCCTGTGTTAACATTCATTGTTAATGCGAATGGAATTAAAGATGCTTTGTACATCTCCATGTACGTCACAAACAATGAATACAAATAATAAACACAATTTGTCACTTTTTTATATTGCCTTTTCTGTCTTTAAAGGTACTATGTCCCATTTGCAGGCAAACACAATGAAAAAGTTAAATTCAAACTGCATTTGAAAGATAATACTAATTTAGAACTTCCCTAAGAAAGGTGGGACTTGAAATTGTCTTCAAGTGGGAAAATAACGACTATTAGTTGTCAAATCGACTTTAGGGCTATAGAGCCCAAAAGTAATAGTCTTGATTTTCAGACAATTGTACCGAATGGTCATACGTTTTATGCTTCGCAAAGATTCAATCAGTTTAATCTTGGCCTTCACAAGAAGTGGGTTATTGATGTAGACAAATGCTTATGTACCCTTTACAACTCTTTCCATGTATGTTATTATCAAAGAAGAAAAAAAGCCAGTCAGTCTCTCAATAGTGTCTGAAAGTGAATTCTAGCAAATAAACGGATTTCCTTGCATAATTTGAATATGAGGACACTGCTAACGTTTAAATTTCACATATAGGACATACATGACATATTCATAATTTCTGCAAAGTTCTACAGCATTTGAGGTTGGCTGCAAAAGGTTTCCATGTGACAGGTGGCTATCTCATCAACTCAGCTCTCAATTACGGGGGACCAACGGTCACCGCTTAGGCATAGTTTTATATATAGAGGGAGCAAGTTGCTACAAGTAGTACAGTGGGGCTTTAAATATCTAGTCTTAAAATTTGGATGGCTTCATACAAATGTTTTTGAAACTCAATTTACGTTCTATCAGAACCTCCAAGTTTTGTTGAATCTAACATACTCGTCCAAGAGATGACATCTCACTCGGTCACCATACGATGGACACCTTGGAATGAGACTTATGATATTGGTGATGGGCCAGTGATTGGATATCGAGTCTACTACAACACACACGGACAGGATGACATAGCTAGGGCTTCAAGAAATCGCATCAGAGATACAGCTTTCACCATCACTAATTTGACACGGGACACAGAGTATGAATTCAGAGTGACTGCTTCGAGAGAGGGCCTATCGGGAGAGGGGAGGTACAGCCCAGTAGCAACAGCTAGGACAAAGTGTACTGGTAAGAGCAGAAGACTATTATCATAACAACTATGGGTGGATCATCAACGTCATTTTGACGGCCGCAGTCAGGACGGAGTTCACTCTTTGACGTCACTCGCTCTTTTCAATATTGACCTTATTAACGCTTTCTAACTTAAGATTGAGATTACGAGCAATTATATTATTGAAAATTGTTGGTGGGTAAAGTAAGTTGAATTAATGGAATTAATCTGTTGTCAAAAATTGTACAAAGATGTTGAAAACAAAAGCACTCAACCAAGCGTTTTAACTTGCAGGTTCCACCATTGTAATTTCTCGATAGTTACTAATAATAGCAAATATAGTGGCGAAATTATCATAAGTAATGATAAATGTTTTAGAAATAACAGTTTAGTTTATTGGATATTATGATTATTTTTTTCTCTTGACCATTAGGACCTTAATAGCGATCCTTTGAGGTTTCAAAGATTTCGATTGTTAAATTTCCCGCTCTCGCTAAATGTTAAGCTGGTAAATATGGACTCACTGTAGTGAATTCACCATAAAGGCAAAATAATTTGTAGATAGTACAATATTCACGTGACATGAATATTGTATAGTTATTTGTATAAACCAGTAACTGAATATTACAACCAAGCAACTTAATTATCTTCGTTTTTGTTGTTATCCTTTTTGCAGCACCTTCTCAGGCGCCTGTTTTGTCTGTGAGAAATAGAGGTCAAACATTCATCACTTTGGATTGGGAGGTGAGCTAAGAATGATTTCAATGCATTTAATTTCTTATTATTACTATCAAGAAGCACACTCCAGTTCAATTTACTTAAATTCAATAATTAAAATTTGCTTAATTGGGGAAAAAAGGGTTTAAATTTTCAGTATGAGCGCTTATAAACGGACCCAAATACTTCAATTTAAATACACAGAGATAAACATTGCAAAAAGTCGAGGTATCATTTTTTACGATAATTAGTTTGGATAAAGCGTTTCGTATGTTTACTCCGTATAATTATATAAAACATAAGAAATCATCGATGAAGATTCGTCCGGATTATATTGATAATCTAAGGTTTGACGGTAAATGTGGTAATTTTACATTTCGCTGATTTCTCAAATTGGCGCACTATTCATTTTTTTCCTATTCATATTACTATCACTCAGGTAATACCAGAGGGATCATGGGGATGCAGTGCCCTTTTTGGATTAGAAATCAATGTTAGCCCAAATGGACAAAATGGCTTGCCTCGAACCTTGTCATTTGATACTATGGCGGGTACTGCTAACATTGGAGAGCTTGAGGGTTGTACTACGTATGACATCAACGCAGCATTTCGAAACAAAGACGAGTTGGGGATCTCTTCAGAAATACTGTCAGTGAGCACGTCTTTGATACGTAAGAATATTTGTTTTCTCTTATTTGTTAATTTATTGCGTTGAGTTGTACGATGATAACGCTCGGGCCGAAATACATTAATCTTATTTCTTGTTTGTTCGATCTTATGTTTGATCCTATGTTTGACCTTATGTATGTTTGATCTCACTCTTATTTTTATTATTATATATGTACGATTTATTGAATAAAGAACAGATGTATAAGTTTTGGTTTATAATGTTTAAGTCAGACTATAGTGCGCTTAGAGACACCAGTATTAAGCGCCTAATAAATATTGTGTATTATTATTATTATTACCTTATATTCGCTTATTCATTATGACAAGTTAGTTTGTTCTCTACTCCTTCTTTATCTTTGACGGATGATAGAAAATTTACTAGAAAGACTATATCACTAAATGTATATCATTGAATCATTTTATATCTTTAAAGAAAGCAGGAAATTTCAGGAGAGCATGGTAGTCAAATATGGTCTAAGTGCTATCATCACTCTTACGTTTAACGACCTTCAATTTTTTTCTCAAAATTTTCTTTCAATTTGAAAATTGCAACTTTCGTTTACCTGTATATCTCAAATTTATTTCAAGGACCCGCAAGTGTAAGAGCTCTACAGATGTCACCTTTAACCACACAAATTGAAGTAAGCTGGGAACTGTCATCTAGCCAATGCTCCCCTGACTACTATATCATACGCTACAGTCTTCTTCAAAAGCTTGCCTGCTCTTCACCAGAAACTACCACAATAGAGTTTGAAGTGAACACCAACGTCACACAATATACTAATCTAGTGGGGTTGGAGCCTTACTCGCGATACCAGATCACAGTTACAGCTGTAAATGGTGCCGGGCAGAGTGAACCCACGATCGGCTATTCAGAAACCAGGCCAGGACGTGAGTAATGAACTAATAAGCAAAATATCCTTTCCCCATAACAGTTTCAAGAAATGTACAAGGTGATCAATGTTGTTATCCGTGTTATGTTTATGATTATTGGACATAATAGAAACAAAGTTGTTATTGGTCCAAAGCTCGTCACGTTGTATCGATTGCGAGGATCGTACTAAAGATATTTCACTCCCGGTGATTTAAAATATAACCCCTTGGGAAAATATAACTTTCTTCGGTAGTCCGAAAATATTATATCATACACCTTAACAGTAAAATCTGTATTATATTCCTGACTTTAACATAAGCATTGATTTAAAAATATAAGTTTCAAGAATTTTGCTTTATTTAAATTATGAATGTTACAGAATGGTTGCGATGTACATTCCCTTCACCCTTCACCCTTCACGCTAGCCTTACTACGTAATCAAACAACACGTCAAGTTTGATTTACATATGTTCTCTTATATCTCTGATTCACTGTAGAACCGTCCAACATTACACATGTCAGGGTTAATCCAGAAAGGACGTCTCCAACACGATTAGGATTCACCTGGCAACCTCTCAACTGTGGAAATGTGAATGGAGTGTTCTGGTACTACTTTGCAAGAATCTACAAGGATGGTGATAGAAGAAATGATGTGGTTGGGAGGACGTACTTGGATGATGACATTTCATACTCATCAGTAGAGTTCAATGGTCTTGAGGCATGCACGATGTATGAACTGAGAATCAACGCCGTAAACGGTGATGTGGGAGCTCTTGGAAATCTGTCTCATGCTATCGGTGTAACGGGAGTCACTTGTAAGTCTCAAAAAGTACAAATATAATACTTTTTAGAATCACCCTCGTGATGTCAACTTGCCCTGCTTTGTGAATGAATTCCAATTATATAAACCTCGTTCCAAAACTGTGTATTTGAATAATAGTTGTGGAAGAGATCCACATTTCTATAATGATACCAAGGTTTAATTTGATATATATGCCCATATACGTGTACAAAATCACATTGCAAATTCAAAGATCATGTCTTTGCGACATTAAAATATGTTCATATAGGTATTACAATATTTTCCCCGTTACAAAGTGTCATTTTTACATTTTTTAAATTTTCCTTCAATCTCAATCATTAAGTTTTGCTGGTGAAACGACTTCATATTTTATTATTTTACCCATTTTCGAGGAATTGTCATATATAGTTTCAAACATGAAAATATTAGTACGGGACGGGGACTCTTAACTGAATATGTAAGCCTCTTTCTATTAAATATTTAGATAGGTAATGCATTATTATCGTATTAATGATTATTATAATTATATGCGGTTCAGATATGGACCCTGTATCGATAAGAGAGCTAACAATTATCATAAAAGGAAAAGGGTCCAGGTAAAAAGGATAACAGAATAGAAACATATCAAATCTTTTCCTGGATCACGCTTTGTCCACCGCAATATGACGCTCAAGGTGCTCCAATACATAACCCAGCTATAGACAGGATTCCAATATCTATGCTCACTGCAACCAACCGATATCCTCTATGTTGGATAAAGGTTATTATTTTTTTTGTCTTTAAAACAGAAATAGATGAAAACATGTTCAATCTTTACACAAGTAAAAATTAATATATTTAGCGTCATCTTTGGCTACAGAGAAAATTAAACTCGGAAGTCTACGAAAATGTAAAAAGATGGAGAGGCACGACTAGCAGGCGGCTCTCTGTGTTATGGTTATTGGTTGGTGTAATGTTACCCTTCTAGAATAAAAGCCGCCCTCCTGAGATGTACGGTATTTCGCAAGATTAAAAATGTACATTATCCTCTCTTTTTGTGTTGAATAAAGTCACAAGTGCATCCGCTTATGCAACTGGGAATCAACCTAGTCTGACAGTTCAGTGGAGTGTTCCGTCTCAATGCAATGTGGATTACTACAGGGTATCATATCAACTCATCTCACGTAAGGCATGTCAAGATGTTCCTGTAATAGATGCCCCAGTCCTCGAACTTAACGTCACATCATATACCACACATGTCTCCGAATACCTTTCAGACTTGGAATATTACGCAGCTTATAGCATTTCCATCATAGCTGTGATAAGGAGAGCAGAGAGCCTACCTATGAATGTTAGTGGAGAGACACGAGATGGAGGTATGTATTGTAAACAATTATGTTAATACTAGAGCGTTGGCGTATCTATGAGGAGGAAGAGGCACTTGCTCTGTGTGGCACTTGAAGGGACAGCACAACACGCAAAAGAGAAAGAGAAAGGGTATAAAGAGAAGATAAATATCATTATGATATAAAGTCTAAATTTGCATAGCAATTTTCATTATAAATATTTTTCGTATTAAGGTTTCAAATGCAAAAGTTTTTAAAGCTTGGTCGCCTTGCTCATCGCGTATGTTCCTTCAGGTCCCGAATTTTCGCACCCCAGTATAAGATTTTTATAAGTTTTTATACAGTATTCTCTAAAGGTTCAAGATTTATTGTAATGCAAATTATCATCAGTCTTGTTTAAATATAAGACAAAGGGCAAATGCAAAACCATTTAAAGTGATTTGTAATTATTAAACATTCGAAAGAAATATTGTCACTTTCCGTAATGATTAATTACATCCGATTTCCTGTTTTCTATTTCTGCTTTGGATTTATATCTACTTACATTTGTGATGTTGTTAATTGACTATTCAACACTGTAATTTTCTTCACAGACCCCTCTGCTATCGAGTCGGTTTCATACACCTCTACTGCCAGCTCCTTGCTCTTTGTGTGGGAGGAACCCTCTTGTGAAAGCCTACATGGTGTTTTGGATCGCTATGAATACGATCTCTATGATCTTACTGGTGGGGGTAGATATGTCCGGTATCCAACGACCATCCAAAGAATCTATGTACTAATAACTGGTCTTGATGCTTGCACCGAATATCGCTTCAGAATAAGAGTAGTTACTACCCAGCTGAAAAGGAGTGAATGGCACATGGAAATGGCAATGACTAATATATCAGGTTTGCTAAATGAGATATAGGGCTAACGTGTATGTGAATTGATGACATGAATTATACAATTTGTCCGTTGTACACATTGCACTATATGCGATTAAAGAGTAATTGGTAAATAGGGAAAGTATGGGAAATTACACGTTTCAAATTTAAAATCAAATCGGCTTTAATACAGTCCATATCTTGAGATTGCTCCAATTATATTTATTTTACTGCTAGCCTAGTAAAGGCTCGTGAATAATACACATCTAACATACATCAGAAAACCTAAATTTCGTTGAAGTCAATACATATTTTTAAGATAACGATTATATTTAGTATAATCACAGTATAGTCAATTCATAATTGTGAACCTGAATTAGCCCGAATGAAATGTTTATTCCTTCCATTCTATACACTTATCAGCTCCTGGAATGCCAGTTATTACAGAGCTTACCCCGCATCAGGAAGACAGTGGCACTACTGGTCTAACAGTAACATGGCAACCTCCTTCCTCACCTCCATGCCAGCCTACACATTATGAAATCAAGTACTATGTTCTTCAAGGCGATATGTGTGAGGATACCCCGAGTGATCCTAGAATGAATGTAGCAGGGACTATCAATGGTTCAACTTTCACCTTCAATGTCCTGGAGTTGCGTCCCAACTCTGAGTACATGGTGTTCGTGAGAGGCGGAACCAGTAGCGGTTATGGTGATTCGGATTCCCAATCAGCTACTACAGGATATTCATGTTAGTATTGTGTGTGGGTGTGTGGGTGTGTGGGTGTGTGTGTGTGCGTGTGTATGTATGGTGTGTTTATGATTTGAGTATGAGGGTGTGTGTGTGGGTGTCCTTCTGAATCAGCTGCAGGAGAAAACAGAGAGCTGACAATACGGCTAGACCAATTTACAGCTCATGATCTACATTATACGACGCTAGATTTAAGTCAGTTCTTTATCTGACTAATTTGAATACAAGGGGAACCATAATTCCAACTGGTAGTTGAACGAATACACTTTGAATAAGACCTTGCAAAATATCATTGGAGAATATGTTATATGAAATAAGCTGGCCTGGAAGTTCAGTTTATAAAAGGTATACTACAAGGGGTTAGAGAATGTTTACGAAGACAAAATGTAGATTAGCTGATAGTAAGGAAATGTAGATGAAGTACAAATTGAAGAATAAGAAAAATGAATGAGAATGAGTTTTCCTCCTCTATTTTACAGATCCTACTGGTCCTCCAACTAATATTCAGTCCACTTCCATCAGGAAACGCAGTATTTTTTTCACTTGGGAGAAACCAGAATGTGGCTCTCGGAATGGACCAATCTCAAGCTACGAAGTTATGCTCTCCAATTCTACAGGTAACCTAAAGATGAAATAGGGTATGGATACCTGGTCGTGTGCTAAATATGGTGAAATCCCAGAGACTGCGTGTTTGAAAGTAAAGTTTAAATTAAAAAATCTATCTAAAAGGGTATCTGCCCTTGGCATCATCCTTGGTAGTGCTTCTACAATTCATTAAATACATATAAATTGTACTCATTTCGTGTGTTAGAATGATAAAGGATAATTTCATCTATAAAATGTCAAGGTAAAACCTTGACAGCATGGATCTCCTAGCTGAATTGCTTGCTGTTGCTGAATGAAAATATGTTCTAGTGTCATATTTCTTTGCAAAAACTGACCTGCTTTTTTTTCTCTGGTAGATGAAATTGATAGATTCGACGAATAACACTGGATAACACCGAATAGATAAATATTTTTGTTTATTCTAAGCGCCAACCAATGTAGATTTTTTGCAATTATTTTTGGAAATAATAATAATAATAATGACACTAATTTCATTTAACGCACAGGTGGTATTGTCTAACTCAGTATAATCATTCAACATGAGTTTTTGTGTGGATACCTTTAGGATATTGAACGCAGAATCTCGATTAATGATGAATTATGGTATGTACTGAAGTACTGCTGTAAGCTAGAGGGTGTATTTGTCAGTGATGTGTGGATAAAAATAGTTAACCCGGTGGCAGGATAAGAGTTAATGGTTTGCATTGTTCTATTCCAGGGGCCTCATTTCGAGATTTCCTTAAAAAAATAATCAGTCTAGCTATGTTTCCGATGTACTAGCTTTATATTCCAGATTAAAATTTACGCATAATGTTTTGTAAAGGTGTTGTAGTCTAATAGATAAGTCTCCGGACTGTAGACCACAAGGTACGGGATTCAAATCCCAACACGACACTAATGTAATTTAGCAAGACGTTACACTTGCCACACTCTACTCAATTATAAATTTGTACCTGACATGCTCGGCTATAAGCAGGGTAATAATGTCTAAGGGACAAGTTTCAAGTTTCAAGTTTATTTATCTTTCTTTCATAAAACACATTATAAATATGACATGAATATAAAGGAGTAAACAGAATATGGCGTTACAATATAAAGATGAGGTGACCTTGGTTGAAAGCAAGGCTTGTGGATTTAAGGTCCCTCATGAGTAGTTCATGAGTATGTCCTAAAAGAACAAACTCGTCAGATAAGAATAATGCGTACATTTAAATGCTTACAAAACTAAACTAACTAAACAACTGAGAAAATATTAAACATAAATAAGTACAATAAAATCTACTGACTACTAAATAATGGCTATAAACAACAGGAACAGGAATATACTACGAGCAACAGGACTGAAGCACAGACAAAAACTAAACAAGACAGACAGATGAAAAGATGTGAGAAACGGGAGTAGAATTATGCTGACCTATATAGCAAATAATTTTCTTAAATATTAATCACAACTATAAATCTAGACGATATCGACTCAAGAAGATGAGCGTCACTGTGTGATGCATAGGAACACTTTAAGAGAAGCCATTATTATTATTCTTGTTGTTCATTTTCAGGAGACGTGGTTTATCATGGTAATGTGTCAGGACCTGAGCGTGAGATATTTGACCTCATCCCCTATTCGAATTACAGCATTATGCTCAGAGCTCGGAACTATGAACAAGCAGGGGAATATGGTCCCGCGATTTGGGCACAGACAGATGAAGCAAGTAGGTCTGAAAATGCATGTCTACCAATCTATTTTGATAACGACGAAGAAAAAAAAATCGTTAAGGACGAAAATTATATCTTTTTAAAAATATAGCTGTTTGGTAACAATGTCAACCGTGTATGTATAGAACCAGAAATACATCTCTTCGAAAAATCATGGTGTACTAAAGATTTTGAACATTCAGACTTGATCATCTACAGGAACTAAAGTTATGAGAACATGTACAATCCCTTAATTTTCTTTTTGTTGTTACATTATTCATCTTTTTTTCATCCCCTCCCCAAAACGAAAGAAAAAAGAGCATAGAGAATTTTTCTCTTTTAAATAAATGGATCCCTAATTAAGGATTTATTTCCAGTCATAAATAAGACGTAATAGAGTAATCTTGAATTCTAGATTTCGTGTACCCAAAACCCTTATTGACAGCTGTCCAGGGTGGGTTACTGTCTCTGGGTGTGCGTATGTGCTATGTGCGAGTACAATAAGATAATATCATTGCTTCAAAATATTTTGCTTCTTTCGAAGTCACAGTCAATGTAATAATGATCTAAAGTGTTAACATTGCTTGTGGAAATCTACCTTCCGCCAACCTAGGTTCACTATGAGAATTTCTTTTATTGATACGAACTGACAGAAAACGAGACATGATACGATTTTATCTTCAACGCGTGATAGATCATTAAGTTGTTTGTATCTTTATTGTCCTACGTCTATTCTCCATGATGATTACATTACAGAGCCGGCGCCACCAATAGGAGTAAAACTTCCATCTTCTGACCAGGAGAGCATCACAGTAGAATGGATGTCACCGAACCCTCCTCTGGGCAGGATAATAGGTTACTACATCATCTACTGGGAGACGTTTAGTAATAGTTCCACGCCCAGAAACGTCAGCATCTCGTGTCGGGACGGGCGTTGCTCTGACATTAACTATAGGCTTTCCGCAGTTATTCTCGAACTCCAGGCAGACACGAATTATTCGGTTCAGGCAAGTGTGATTCCTGAAGGCGTTTTCTAAAGGGATTCCGTATATTGAAAATGGGATACAAAAATACTTTTTCATAAATATTGTGATAACGGACCTATCGTTTAAATTAGTATCCATCCGTAAAAAGAGTTTCTGTTGACAATGTCTGCAGAGATGGCATCTTCAATCTTGCGTCTAGCTAAGATAACTAAAAGATGTAAGGTTTCACGATATGTTTGTTGTAAGACAGCTCATTATAGAACTTAAGGGATGACATTTAATAGATGATGTGGGACAAAACCAGGAGAAGCAATCTGTAAGTTTCCTGATTTTTCTAATGAAATATATATATATATATATATATGAGTATGGTGCAGAATTTCTTTTACACCATCTTTGTATCTATATATTCTTTCTGATGAAATGCTTTTATAATAAACAATTCATGCTAATTGGAAACAGTGTCAGGAGGTCCATAACGTTTCCGTCCATCCATTCAAGGTCAATCTCTAAATTGTCCTTAAATTGTTTTACTCTGCATTAGTACTTTTCTGCTCTTCATCTCCCTTTTATATCACAATGTTTTTCTTTAAACTATACAGGTCATGGCGGAGACCATTCATGGTGTTGGTGACTCAAGCCCGGACCCACCCGTTGTCAGGATTACATCAGAAGGAAGTACGATATTGATCTTCTCATTTCTATAATGTCCCATGTATATAGATCATTCTGGACATATTATCACCCCCTCCCCCCCCCCCCATTTCAAACCAATGCATAGAGAAAGAAGTTGTTAATTGTATGATCGTTTTGTTTTAGGTTCGAAATCTAAATGATACAATCGTACGTACACAAATATTGACTTGTATTGCACTTGTTTGTATTGATCTTATTTCCTGCTTTACAGTTCCTAGTGAGCCCCAGGAGGTGGCTGTTTCCAGCAGATCAAAATCTTTACTGATTACCTGGAAGGAGCCGAGGTACCCCCGTGGAAGAATCATCTCCTATACGGTAACCTCTATACTTAATTTCAAGGAAAGTTCTCGTAATGCTTAAAATGTATCCGAACTGTAATCCTTTTTCTAACCTTCTCTTTGGAGTTCTTTTCTATATCAGGTAATATTTTTTCTAAGTTGAGGTTTCCAGTATTTTCGGTTAGACTAGGTGACTAGGATTCATCCGATTGCTTGAATGGGAATGATAATTATATTGATATACAAATATACTTAATCCATTTAAAAAGAAAACATATTTAAAAAATAAATATATCAACGAGCAGGAGGAAACTCATGACCCAAATGAATCATTTCTGAATCACTGAATCATATGCTGAAGTATAGGTACAGTTGTAGAGTTTGTCCAACCAAGATTTGTTTAGATGAGTCAAATAAGCTTCACAGTGTAGGTTACCAGTTGGCTATTGAAGTCTCATTAATAAAGATTCGTTTGAACGCCCCTCCCCCCCAAAAAAAAATGTATGCAGATGCATTTTACCGATCTGTTACAAATGAACGGACAAAGACCTTTTCAGTTGTTTCCGGGTCAATTATTGCAAATATCTACAAGGTGACCTTAATACACATCAGTGGATGATAGTATTATCCACATTTGCGTTATTTCTTTCTCTCTCTCTCTCTCTTTAACCATTCTCTCGCTCTCTCTCTCTCTCTCTCACTAGCTGGCCTACAAAGTAAAAGGAAAGCCATACGACAGATCATTCCAGCCAGAAGATTCATTTACAATGAATGAGGTAGCGGGAGCCTCTTCGAGTTTTGTACTTGATGATCTGGAGCCAGCTACACTCTATGAGGTCTACGTGGTAGCGTCCACTAGCAAAGGGGAGGGAGAGTCTAGTCAGCATGTTGAAGAATTTACAGAACCTCCTGCAGGTATTGGAAGAGACTTGTAGAAAGTTTGAATACCCCCCCCCCCTCCCCCCCCCCCAAAAAAAAAAATATATATATATATATATATATATATATATATATATACGTATATACCCATATATATATTTATAATAATAATCATATAAATAAATTAATGAATGAATGATAAATAAAAGAATACGTTACTAAAGTTTATAAATAAATATAACAAAAATATTTAAAAACGGATTATAATATTGCGAATGGTTTTTGTATTCCTTCTATCTTGACAATGAAGTTGAAGGCGATTTATAGACAAACCATTCAACACTAAGTTTGTCTTTGCATGCATGTTAGCTTAAGTTTTAGGGGCGTTTAACGCTGACCACAGACTCTAATGTTTAACCATTTCAATTCTCTATGACACCCCCTATGGCTTTATAAAAAACAGTGCTTACACTATTCATTATAAATCAAGATGACGGGGTTCGAACTACAGCAGGGACAATAAGCCCAGGTCCCATGTGATAAATAATATTTATATTATAAGGACTTTAGTGCGACCGTCTTCTACTTTTCTTTTCGAATAAGAAACAAGAGAATACCATCACTATCCATCTTATAACCGACGTGTACGGCAGTAAAAAACCTGATACTTAGAAATAATTACTAGCCTCGCAGGATTTTCTAATTTCAATATTAGATAAAAGTTATTGCTCAATGAGGTTTAAGTTTTATGTTGACATCTCTTTCTTGTAATGTGCCATAGCTGACGAGCTTCCAAAGCCCAACCCACCCGTGATAGTGTCTTCACCTGACGGTACGCCTACCATTCAGTTTAGCGATGCGCTTGAATCTCCATATATAACGTAAGTATTCTTGCAAGCCGTGTCTCGCGTTCTCCAGCTACATATTCCAAAAGATGATTGTCGACCTTAAATAATATCAATCTTCATATCTTATTTATGTATATATACAGTGTGAGTCCAAAAATAGTTTACACCTACAAAATTGCTAATTATTTTAAAAGTCATCTATGAACAGTAAATAATTATACACCTTATGAAAGAGTGTTTTATTCCAAATCATTTAGTAACATTTTGAGTGGTATGTGTTCGTGCTTGGATGAACAGGAGGCATTGTTTTCGAGAGTGCAAAAATCGACTGGCGCCAAAGTTGCTTATGTGATGTTTGAATAAAACAGTTTGGATTTGGGTATTAATTCAGTCTTTGCAGATCCAAATAACAAAATAAATCATGCCACACATTATCAAATATCGAATATCAAATGCCAACAAACATTTGTGCGTGCGTGTGTGACTTTGCTTCTGCTAAAAACATGAGCAATGCATTTCATTTGATACATTCAATTCATTCTCTCACTCCGCTAACCCCAACATAATACATACTGTAGGCATGACTTTGGCGCAAGTCGATTTTTGCACTCTCGCAAACAATGCTTCCTGTTCATCCAAGCATGAACACATACCACACATAATAATACCAAATGAATTGGGATAAAACACTTTTTCATAAGATGTAAAATAATTTACTGTTCATATATCATTTTTTAAATAACTTGAAATTGTCTAGGTGTAACCTTTTTTTTTACTCACACGGTATAGACCAGTGCTTATAAACAGTAGTATTAATCGCTATATAGATGCTATTATTGTTATTATCATTATCATCATCATAATTGTATTTATTATTACCACCAATAATACCATCATCATAATTTGTATTTGTTCATTATGTTGTCAATGTCTGTCCTTTTAACACACTGCTCTTCATCTGCTCATTTTTGTAAAGAGCCTGCGGGTTTCATTACTGTCTTTGAGACAAGATGAATGGCCATTTCTAACGTCAGTGTGAATCTACATTCCTCCTATATTTTCATCAAGGACTACCTCTCATAACATTTTTAACGTACAAGCTCTTGTTATATTAATTCTTGAATGCATTCATTCGTTAATTATGAAGGCTTCTTTACTTCAAGAAGTAATATGATTTTTTTTTTTAGAAAGTCTGCCAGTCAGTCTGATGTCATGTGATGATGTATACAAGCTGGAGCATCAACATTATTTGCACAAGGGCCTACATAAATTTAGGTTTTCCTCGTCCTTGCTTTCGAATAAAATGATGATTATTAAAATAAAGGAGAGTGTCTAGAGGGTATAATCATGACAAATATCTCTTTAAACTCTCAGGCACATACTTGTTGCTGTTGAAGAGAGGCGTCCGGTAGCAAGGCGCCGACGTCAACAGGCAGCGTATGGATCCTATGCCGAGAATCCTTCCTCATATATAGCAGCTTCCATCAGCAAAGATGATCTTCCAATAGAGCTAACTATAGGCGATAATGAGACCTATGGAAATTACCACAATGCACCCCTCAAAGACAAGGCGATATATGATATTCGAACAGGTGTTGAGAGCAATGTTGGAGGAAAGGTAAAATATTAATAGTGGATATGTATGTCCCAAGGGACTGACGGCCTGCCTACACGATGTTAGAGCCTACGGTTTCGTAACATAATTATATTGTGGAAGTAATATTTAGGTGCAAATATCGGTTATAAGGGACTATAATGAGTGGCTTAAGAATAAGTGTTTTCGTCGGGTGTATCTGAAATTGTTATTAATGTCTAATATAGCTACTTCTAGATACAGGCCCTATCAGAAATACGCAACGTGTGGTATTATTTAGAGGACAGTTTCCGTGGGGAAAAAACACAATAACACATTTTGGATCAAATAATTCAAGTGTTATGGGTTAGCCTTTTAGAGAATTTCAGTATTTTGTAATGATTCGTGCTACACAACTTGATGGACCATTACAAATAGGCCTATACCATTTTTAAAAACTTAATCGCCTCTATGAACTCCGATGAAAGTGGTCTAACTACTTGAGTACTTGGTACCTGTTAGTACTCAGAGTCACGTGGAAGTGCAGAATATTGGCCATATATCGCAGAAGCATTAACACATGCCATGCGCTTCCCTGGTATAGAAAAGGTTCTACTAAATTTCATTAAAACTGCCACTGGATAAATACATCAACATTTCATTTCAGCAATTTTTTTTCTTCATATTCCTTGTTTACCTTTTATTTAGAAATCCACTCTGTTCGGAGATCCGTCTGAAGTACAAACAGGTAGGATGGCCTATTTTATGAGAGTCTTGCAGTTGAAATCGCTTTTGCTTTTGAATGGAAATTGTCCCGATTGGCCCGCGTTTAAAGAGATATGGCACATTCCCATTGCTTGTAATTGTAAATTCTTTTTAGATCAAACGAACCTCTTCAATATGTTCAATATCAATGCGGCTTAACTTACTACGAATATGTAAGCAAACATTGTTAATTAGTACCAAAACAAATGGATCTCTACGATCGGGAAATCAAAGTGGTAAATGCAGTCAAAATTCATTGAGCACATTTCTCGAAGTTAATGACTTCTGCCCAAGATTCGTGATTTGCATCAATTTTGGATGCAAGGTCTGACTAAGTTATGAATATCAGTACTTCTTTACCTATACTAGGTTTAAAATGCGAAAGTTTCTTTTTTGCTCATCGCGTATAGTTCCTTCAGACCCCCAAAATTCGCGCCCCAATATAAGATAAAGTTTTTATTCAGTATTCTCTCAAGGGTTCTAGATTTTTTTTTTAATGCAAATGCCTTTGCTTGCTCCCTATTTTATAATGATAATGAGCCCGTTGTTAAATAAATGACAAATGGTAAATGCAAAACCGTATGAAGTGATTTGTAATGGTTTAAGATTTGAAAGAAATCTTATATTTTCTGAGTTTTTAAAAACCATATTCCCTTGATACGCCACGGAATACTAGATTTTGTAATGTATGATATGAAAGCAAGTCCACCTAATAAAACACATATCGAATCATGAGTTTACCCTATGTTTACCCTATGTGGTGTTCTTTAGGCCCGGGAAAACCAATGGCCTACTACTCTTGTTGGAATGGTCATTATAGCGGAGAGCCTACATGAGCCTTACGATGAGATTCTAAATTATAAGACAAATCTTTCACTTTCCGTAATGATGACATCATTTTTTTTTTTTTTTTTTTTTTTTTTTTTTTGGGGGGGGGGGGGGGAGGTTTAAGTACACTTGTTTGCGAATTACCTCTTACAAGTACTAATATTTGCTAGGTTTTTTATCATTCAACACTCTGCCCTCTGATTCAGTGTCGTACACCTCTACTGCCCATTCTTTGCACTTTGTATGTGGGGGGAACCCTCTCATTCATTGTAAACCAAACAGTTGTCCGTGTCTCCCCTCTCATCACTGATCTTCACTGGCTCCGCGTTAATAATCCTATCATAATATAACACCTTAACCCTCACTTACAAGTGTCTCAATAATCAGGCCGCATCATACCGAGGTGATCTACTCTATTCGCACACATCCATGTAATAATACACATCAGCCAGTAGTACAACACTTACCGTCCTTCGAACCAGTAAACAGATAGATGATAGGTTTTTTTCCGTTATTGCCCCCAAAACCTTGAACTTAACACTTGTACTAAAAAATTGCCCTTCTCTCACAGCTTTCAAGAGGTGTCCGAAAACACATCTCTTCTTATTCGTTTTAATATTTCTCTCTGTTTGTAATTTATGTAAGCTTCGTACGGTAATGTTTTCTCTTTTTGTTTGTAAGTCAGTATTTCTTTTTATGCGCTTTGTATCTAATGATAAGGTGCTTAATGTAATATTGTATTATGTTATTATATACATGAGAATGAAGATGTCGCAATGCTGGATTCTAGACCACATTCTTAATGACCTTTGTTTAGGCGTTCATCAGTCAGAATGCGACTCATTACTGCCATGGTTTTGACAATATGGTGTCACCGTAAGATTTTGATGATGACCGGCAGATATTTTTGCTAAGTACATTGAGAGCTACCATTGCTGAACATCGAAATTGCAATTCCTATTTGAGGTATGCTCACGATATTGGACAAATGTATTGAATTATTGAAATCGTTGCATCTTTTGAATCTAAAAACAAAGGTTTTGGTTTCGGAAACCTTGGATGTCCGCATAAGTAGAACTATATCAACTTTTACATGTATACATGGAGCATAATTTTGTATAAGATTTTGGTTTTAGTGCTCCTTGATAATCGATAGTATTACTAAATTGTTATTACTATTATATTACTATTATTATTATCATTATTTTTATAATTTAATTTTTATAATTTTTTCGTCTTGACCTCACTTTTCCATTCATTGAACAATAATCGTACACCCACACACACGCGCGCACCCACACAAATGTCCATACGTGAATCGTGAATGTCTAGCTGTGATAGTAAGCTAACTACTGGGACTGGTCTTTTCGCATGCCATTCCAATCAATTTTGATCATAATTATGCTGCTAGTACATGTGTATCTGATTTACTTATCATTTATATATCAACTCTGATACTACCTCGGTATTTCTAATCTAGTATCTGATTTATTAGGTATTTATCTATTAACTCTGATGCTATCTTCGTGACTTTTAACTCCTGTCATTTCTTTTCACTACCATCCTTGTTCCCACACCATCCTCTTCACCTACTGTCTCTTCTCCATCAACATCAAATTCAGCTGGAGTTCCTTCAGGTTCCATAGCAACTGTCGTAGGAAGCGCTGTTGGTGCTATTTTTGTGATTGTTATCGTTATAATTCTCATCATCATCTTTTACAAGCGAAGAAGGTTAGAGAAATACCTTATTCTTAACTTGTCCCTCTTATCAGTCCATCCTAATCGTACTGTTCCATGCAAGATGCTAAAACAATATGGTCATTAAACAACAAGATAAATTATGATTGTATTTTTGTTTGGGTCTGTATAGTAATTTAATTTATTGTTTAAAAATATGCTATTCAATGTAAATGCTCTAAATCATAACGCTTTCTTAATACAATGGCAACCAGTTTGAAAGTCGTATGTAATAGGATTTTTTTTTTTAAATACTATTCCCCCATACCAATTGTCATGTTGACATTTGTATATATACCTATTTATTGGGACATAATTATTGTTTCAATTACGTATTTCATTAATGCGGTTTATATCTTTGTTTTAATATTAACTTTCAGCAATGAATCAGCCCCTACTAAGTCTAAAGGGAAGGAGTCCGATTCGTCTCCGTAGTATGAGAACCCTGTATTTGATCCGTCAAAGACAGACGTCCACACCTATCAAGACCTGCACACTGACAGCCACACCTACATGTACCAAGGTGTTAATACCGATGCGCAGAGTTACCAGAATCTTGCTGACCCTCATACCTACCAAGATCTTAAGAAACCTGATCAAGAAGCTTTATACGAAGATGTAACTGACGCCATGAACAGAGACTATGTCAACGTGCTTAAGAAGAATTGAATACACGAGATGAAGAAGGTCCATTAAGATGATTTTGAGTTATCAAAAAAAAAAGTTTTATAATTTTAAGGGGAAATATATTACAAATATATGTCTATGTCTCTATAATTTCGTGAAGATGAAACCATGCTTTATCACTTATCGTGAACTATCAAATTGAATCTTAATAACTGAAAGAAAAACTGTGCTGATGGACTGTGGCGTCTCCTCCTAAGTATCCAAATGGAATACCATGACGAAAAGCTGTCAAAAAGTATCATGGCTTCGTTTTCATTCACCATCTCTACTCGCCTTACTCCCAAATCTGTTAATATCGGGGATCATTTGTAATATAACCTTTCTAAATAATCATGATTCGCACAGGTCTGACGAATTTGGGTAAAAATAGTTGCACACCTTGGGTACCACACTACATGAAAGTAAAGGTATGCGATTAGTTTCTTTAAAGCCTATCTACATTAGTTTGGCCAGGAGGGATTAGACCTCCCTGTATGGTCATTGACAGGTTGTTATCTAATGAAATCAGCTCTCAATTAACATATGATAAAAGGGGACCATGGGGTACCAACGATCACCACTTAGGCATTGTATTGATTAATAGCGTTAATGCCTCTCGTTGCTGGTGGAAAGCATTATTACAACATCGATGGACAATAATGAATAAATTATCAATTATTATTATTATTATAGTTGTTATTATCAACATCAATATTATTATCATTATTATAATTATCATAAACATTATTATTATTATTATCATTATCATCATTACTATGAATGTTATTATTACTACTTCCACCTGGACTACTTCTACTACTTCAACGAAGCAGTGGAATTCAAGTTGAATAATAGTTCAATGATAATGTGTTAGGATGTTAACGATGAAATATGAAATATAAGATGTGAATATAGATGTAGACTATGCACAATAAATTATCAGTTATTATTAATATCATTACTACTACTACTACTACTACTACGACTGCTACCTCTACGTCTACTAAACAGTGAAATTTAAAGCTATGGTCACAAATCTGAGCAGCGACCGACCGATCAGTAGCCTGCTCGGTCGCTGCTGGAGATTAGGCATCGCCCAGCAATTAGGTCGGTGCCGGGCGGCGACCGCCCAGGCACCGAGCGTATTTTGGGCGGCGAGTGAAAAGTGAGCAGGCGCCGCCCAAATTTTAACTTCGCGCTAAAACTTCAGCGGCGACCGAGCGATGCCCTAAAAACGAGCGGTGCCTGGGCGGCCGCCGCTCGGTGGCCGGGCAGCCGCCGGGCAGAATTGGTTAAAAACTCGCCGCTCGGCCGCCGAGCAGGCTACTTTTGGGTAATGTGACCATAGCATAAGTTGATGAATAGGTCAACGATAATGTGTTAGGATGTGAACGATGAAATATGAAAATAAAAGTTGTAAATATAGACCAAGACTATGCACCATGAAATTAACGTGAAAGCATTATGTTATATGAGGGTGGATGTTTAGCGAATCATTATATAGTAGAATTAGAAGTTAATTAACAGAGTAAGACAATGCAATCCAAGTCAACATGCATATATTACCATATGAGCAGGAGATGTTTAGGCACATATTAAATATGAATACTGATAAATGAAAGTATAGAACGCACAATATGTAAACATCAAAGAAGTAAAAACAATAAAGAATACAAAAGCAAATCAAGTTATTTTGTTTCAACTCGTCATTTGGCACTTTGAACGGTTCTCAACAAAATTAATCCGTCTCATTATTAAAGCAGTTTGGAATTTGGCAGACTGTTAGCACAGCCAGTCAGATACAAGCCAGATTATTTTGCGGTAAAAATTATTACATTTAGAAATGCATTAATCAAGAGAAGATGATTACAAAAAAAAATTACCTAAATTACCCCATTATGCAAAAAAAAAAAAGATTTATCATGCTTTTGGGTGGATCCCAACCATCGTTCTCATCGTAACTATTTAATAATTACTCGATTAATTATTTATTAAGACTTATGAAGACATATTTAATACCATTTTATTTAAAACGGTGAAATAATTTTTGATACGAAATAACCAGACACGAAATCCAGCAAATCATAATTAAGGTTTTGTGGATTATTTCCAAACATATGAAGATGAAATTCCAGGTGCATGGTGTAAAAGAATTTCACGACGATGCCCCAAACGATATCTAAAATGTCGTATCCGAACACCTACCCACTGGACATCAATTCAATTCAATTCAATTCATTTATTTATCCCTTGTCAACTGTTCGTTTTTACAATGATGGTACGTTTTAACATATTCACATATTGATATACATATACATGTAAATCAATTTGCACAATACAATACATCAAACAAATAAACATGCAGTTGAAAGGGAAGAAGGGCCGACAAAAAAAAGCAGAGCTTGTAGGGTGTAGGCCCCCCTGTAAAAGTAATTATTATGAGTTATTATCATTATGAATTATTATTACTACATCCACCCCCGGATAACCACCCCAGTCAACTAACCCCATATGGCAAACACCCTCTAAGACGACTACCCGCAGGACAACTACCCCAGACACCTAGTGAAGGTTACAGCTTGAAGTGTATGGCGCCCTCAATTTGCATGTTTGAAGACAGAATGGAGTGACTGAGAGAGGGAAGTAACATGCCTATATTACACGAAGTGTTTACGGACAATGCCTTACTGACTCTCTTACATATGTAGTTATACTATTATACAAATATTTATGAAAGAAACACAATTAAAGTTTTCCGCGTACAACAGAAAACCCAATTTATGTATTCTTTTATCAATATTTGTCTTCAAACACATTTGGGGGGGGGGGGGATCTTTGCAGAAGTATATTATAATCAATGTATGCTTTGTTCGAAAAATGTAAGTGAAGTGAATCAAATACACTATTCATATAATTCTCGTCTCAAATGTTTACACTTACACACACACACACACACACACACATCAACGCAAACACCCACCCACACACATACACAACCACCCACCTACACAATACACACCAACCCACACACGCTCCCGCACCCACGGTCCACATAATATACCGGCCCACATATGACCACACATTATGTGGGCCTATTACATATTGTATTGTATTGTATTATTTATTCGGCACTTTCAAGAAATATAACAATTTAACAATATAAACATGGTAAATACAAAATTGGAATGACAACAAATTGGAAATACAAATTTTTGTAGCAATATTCTGAGTGCAAAAGATGGCGGCCAGGGAAGAAGAGAGCAAACTTAATTACTGTAACCGTGAAGGTCCCTCCGCCCAACCAACTGATGCACTCAGAAGACTGGTAAAAATATAGCATAAGGACAAATAAGACAAATCAAGTAACAAATCAAGGATAAACAATAAAAATATAAAGAAAGGCGAGGCACGAGCATATGTAACGCCAACATAGAAATTATAGATAACATATTACAAATTTGCAATTTCAATAACATAATAGCATTGACTCTCCATAGAAATATAATGTAACTAGCATGTTCAATATTTATACTGGGGTTTTCTTTACCTGATTAAATGCTATCAAAGTATTACATGTATATTAAATAACTTTAAAATAAAATAAAATAAAAGGAAACTATTATCCGGACTTATGACACATATCTGATTGATCACATATTATATAAATGAAATTGAAATTGAGATTATTGAATTGGAAATTGAGGTCCAACTGAGTGCAGAAGACTGTTAAAAAAACACAACATACGGACAATAAAGAGAGTAACAAATCAAGGATAAACAATAACATAAAAAAGAAATGAGAGGAAAGAGCAAATGTAAGCCAATATAAAAATTAAGTACACATTATATACATGTATTACATAAGAAGGTTCACAAGTTTAATGATATACCCGGTTATAATACCATGGTTTACATTTACCTAATTAAATCAACATATTGCATTAAACAAATTTGAAATAAGATGGAATCATGTTTCGGACTTATATCGCGTATTAGATTGTACACATAATTTATAAATAAAACTTAAATTGAAATTATTGAATTGAGAATGCCTGTATCAGCGTTATACACTGATGTCGAGGGATGAGAGGTGAGTTTTGAGGCTTTGTTTCCAATTGACGAAGTTTACTAAGATAAGGTCATTACGTAAACTAATGGGCAAACTGTCCCATAGAATCGGGAAAAGAAATAGTGCCGTATTGGCTAGTCGCTGAGTGCGAGCACGAAGATGTTTAAAACGAAGATCATCCAGACGCCTTGCAACCACGTGTATGCTAGCTTGAACATCTTCACAAGAAGTGAGACGGAGAAGGGACTTGGCTACAAAGGTAATGATGAGGAAGGTGCGGCGAGACTTCAAACTTTGCCAGTTTAACAATTTCAGTCGATTTTGGTATGACATTTGTTGCCGTTGTTGTTTTAGGATAAGACGGGTTGCGCGGCGTTGGATGCTTTCTAATCTGTCAGAAAGACAGCTATTGTAAGGATTCCACGCAGGTAATCCATACTCGAGTATCGGGAGAACCAATGATTTATACAGAGCAAATATTGCTGAGGAGGAGAGACCGGAAGAAAGAGAGGTAAGTAAACCTAGCATTCTATTTGCACGGGAGATGATATAAACGACATGACTATCCCAGGAAAGTTTGTGGTTTAATATCATCCCTAGATACTTCAATTCACCTACAACCTCTACAGAATCTACGTTTACATGGTAAGATGGAAGACTGACATTTTTCTTCTTCATTCCTGCTATCCGCATTACTTTTGTTTTCTTTGCATTTAGTTCCATTCGATTTCTCGAACACCATATCAATACATTGTCCAGATCACATTGGAGAGCACGGGAGTCGTCAGCACACCTGATTGGACGATAAATTAGAGTGTCGTCTGCAAACATAGCACACCTAGAAGACACACAGTCCGGAATGTCATTAACAAAAAGGTTGAAGAACAGGGGGCCAACAATGCTCCCTTGGGGTACCCCTGAGGGTACACCACCCCACTGAGAAGATGCACCTCTGAAGATCACTCTCTGTTGACGACCACATACGAACGACTTGATCCAATGCCATAGATTTCCGCCTATGTTATACTGCAGTGATAGCTTGTTGAGCAGGATGTCGTGAGGCATTTTATCAAACGCTCGCAAAAATAATCACCGCTAAGACGACAGTTTTAAAAAGGCATGAAAAAGGAGAAGCCGACAATTAAGTAGCCAATGGAATCATTTTATGCGTTCCTTTTACAAGCTGAATTATTATAAGGAGAACAAATATCTTCAATATAAACATCCAGTTTCTGTAAGGTTCCGCCTTGATATCCGGAATCGTAGTGCTCTTTTCCCCTTTGGATGAGGCAAATCTTCTAGCTGCAAAGTGGGGATCAGACAAAATCTATCGGAGCACGCTATTGGCTGTTCCATACATAGCTGGCTCGATATATGACGTAGTTTTAATCGCATTTGAGTGATTACCAGGTCACTATAAGTATATGCTTTAAAAGATTGCCGTGACCCCGATAGACGGATTTCCAACACAAGGAAATCAGAACATATCTGAATTTAAATTGTGAGAAAAGGAGGAAACTTTGTGTTCTCGAGTCTTGGCAAGGGCTGTTGTCAAAGACTGAAGTAGTTTGCAGAAAGTGTCCTTCTGTCTAGGAGGACCAGCTAAGGTATATACTTGACTTAAATTTGGTATTTTGTCTTCACTAGGAGAGAAATACGAAAAAATCACCAGTGATTCAAAATTAAGCTCGGCCGAAATTTTCTTCTTGTTGGATAATTTCATATGGGAAACCCATTTTATATCCAGGATATATTAAATTTAAGACTAAATTGTGTGAACAAGGAAACACTACTCCTGAGTATGACCTGGACTATTTCATGTTGCCTCGCTGATGTTTTCTAGATTGATTATTTCAATCAGTCCTTTCTGTTCATCTGTGGATGAAAGTTGCTCAACTATATGTCTTCAGTGTTTACAAGGTCCTGATCTTCACTTGACCAGCTGGATTAATAGAAGCACGATGCTGACCTAATAGTGCTTCTTCGTATCGTGATTGGAGTTTTTTTACGTAAAAGAAGAGAGGCCTATATCATACGGTTCTCATTTAGGATTCCACAAATAGCCAAACTTAGAACCGTAAGTTTCACCTAAAACACTGTCAATCACCAAACAAAATTAATAACGGCAGAACTTGTACCTTACCCAAGCGAACCAAACAGTTGTAAAGAGACTGGTATTGAAGAGCTACATGTACAAAGGTGCGCTTGGATTGTTTATAAGGTTAATTTTGGAGCCTGCAACTTAATTTCAAGGCCTTTCTGGCCTGGATTTAGTATTGAACTAGCCTTTAAACAAGGCCACATGTCTGATAGACGCCGAGCGAACGCTGATTGGGGTGGAAAATAGCCAGAGTCACGAGGCCTTGTCAAAAGGCTAGTATCGAACACACTCCATTACAGAGAATTCCTTAAGGATTTGGAATGGTGTATCTATAGAGCACAGGGCTCGACTAATCACTGACAAACATATTTTACCTGTTTACTAGTGTGTTCACCTACGTATTATGGCGTCCTTACTAAGTTGGAGAAAATCATTTTCTGGACTCATGCTTGTGTTGTTCTACATAGCTGCTACAAGTAATGGTAGGTAAATAATTACACATTATTATCTTTACGAAACGATGTGCCTTATAAATAACCTCCATTCATTCAAAAAATATACTTGAATAAGAGAAATAAAATAAGCTACGCTGTAAAAGTAAGGAAAAGACACACACAAAACAAAAACATAACAAATTTATCTTTTTAAAGTCAATGTAAATCCATACATATTAAGTATATGTATCCGGATATTTGTTGCGTAACGTTACTTTATACTAGCCTAGGTGAGACAAAAAGAAAGAAATAATTAATAAAAGAAAGAAAGAAATTTTTGAATGTTAAAAGCTCAAAACTTATAGCTCGAACCAATGTGATGTTTGCATACCAAATTTAAGGATGTGAAAGTCATTAAGAGTCACGTTGGCGACATTTCTTTTGAAAAGAAATATCAGAATTTCTGATTACATTTTAACTGTTTGACAATTCGAGGACATAAAATCGGTGTCAGTAATTAATTGAGATTACATCAGTATACCGTTGTGAAATTGTACAAGTCCGGAGCGTCTCTTATAACACAGGGTAATACAGACGAAGGTCGCTTCTCTCAATGAGCCATTTTCGTACTGTTTTCAAATATATCTCTTTGTATTCCCTCGATAGATAATAATAATAATAATAATAATAATGGATATTTATATAGCGGACATATCCACCAAGCCACGTGCTCAAGTCGCTCCAACTATTATTCATGCACCTCAATAATTGTATGACAGTATGCAAAATTGCATGCATTACGCGTTGTTAGGTAGGGTTTATTTATGGCTTGATTCTCGTTTAAACATAAAGAAGTACATATCCAACACATGCAAATCTGCCTTCCACAGTGTTTATTTTATACAATGTCCGTCACATTTGTCGATATTAAGACCGGAAAACACAGAAAGCCCTGTCCATGCATTTAATAGCAGTAGGCTTGATTATTGTAATGGATTATGGTTTGGCTTGCCATATTTACAAATAATCAGGTTACAGCACGTTCAGAATGCATGTACAAGACTTTTATCCGATTCCACGAAATGTTCCACTTTTACACATGTTTTTAATACACTGTTAGAACGGTGTTTAAAATATCACTGTTTAAAAGAATGTTGTTTAAAAAAGTAAACAACGTTGTTCAAAATCGAAAAATCAGTGCTCGATTGACTTAAACAACTATGTATTAAAAGACAAAAATATTAAATTAAACAGAGTTGTTTAAAAAGTCCCGGGGGCGTCGTTGATATTTTCTCGATACGCGATTGCTATTTGCGCACACACATGCGATTTGCACAAAGTACGTACATAATACATGCATGCAAGCATGCAGTGCTAGTGTGTGCAGTGCAAGTGCTAACTGCAGTGCAGACGAAAATGGCGGAACAAGGGCAAGGCGACGACTTGGTTCTTCTCGACTTCGCCGATTGGGTTTAGGTGAAGTTATAGAGACAAATAATAATGTTGTCTGTCACTGCCATGAACATGATGAACAAATGTTGAAGTAAATTGGCAACAAGCTCTGCATGTTGCAGTGTATAAATCGTTGTGATTATTGCAGGAGTGGTTCCAGTAGGTCATTTCACAAATTCAAACAACCAGATAATAACCATAATACCCCCTTCACATACACGGATTTTTCTTACGAGTCCTTACGGATCGCACAAATTCACGGATCTTTCACGGATCCTTACGATTTGGCCACTTTTACGACCGGTTTAAGAGTTATTACGAGCTGTTTGCGGTTTATTACGGATCATTACGAGTTATTACGATGTATTTACGGCAACAGTCCACGAGTTGTCACGGATAACTACGAGCAACTAACGTGTTAGTTACGACCTGTTTACGTGTTGTTACGAATAGTTACGAGTAAGTTACGAGTACTTACGAGTCCTTACAATTTTTAGCCAAAAAATAATAGCTGAAAATGAAGTGTTCGAATTTGCAGTTTTTATACCTTTCCCTAAATCGTACACAGTTCGTAAGCATACGTAGCGTATACGTATCTATTCGTGAAGTACTCGTAACTACACTTAAAATGCTCGTAATAACCCGTATCAATCCGTAAAGCCATCGTAAAATGACCCGAATAAAATCGTAAACAACACGTAAGCACACGTAACCATCCTTAAACTGCTCGCAATAATCCGTAAATAATCCGTAAAAAAATCGTAAACTAACCATAACGAATCGTTACAAAAATCTGTTACGAGTCATTTACGGATTCTTGTGAGCAGTTTACGGATGGTGACGTGTTGTTGCGAGCGGTTTACGGATGGTAACGGATTGTTACGAGCTATTTACGAGCTATTTACGGACAAATCAATCCGTGGACAATCGTAAGAAGATTTTTGACATGTCAAAAAAATTGCCTCTCCTTTCACGGATCCTTAAGAGTGTCTACGAGTTGTTGCGAGTTGTGACGAGTTATTTACGGAAACCAGCGAGTTATTTACGGATCGATGCCTGCGATTGACTACGAGTTGGCGATCCATAAGGACTCGTAAGAAAAATCCGTGTATGTGAAGGGGGTATTAAACAGTTCTGTTTAAAATTTAAGCAACTCCTTTTAAACAACCCAGTTATGCAGTAATACTGAATAAACAACAGTTGCTTAGTATAGGATTTCCCGGCCAAATTCGCGAGTTTGTCATTCAAATGAATTTGTCTTGCGTTCAAATTCGACGGTTTTAGTGCAGTCAGGAATATCTCGGGTTTATATTCCCTTTTCTAGTTTTTAAATCTATGGAATTTTCGTTAGAATCTACTATGTTTCATTCAAATTAATGAACAATCTGCTTCTTTCGCTATTTGGTCATTCGATTTGGCGCAACACGATTTTCTGACAACGCGACGGTGTACTTTTAGCATTCTAATTTTGTAGCATTCAAATTAGCACTTTGTGCACTTAAATTGATGGTCAATATACATTTCTCGTTTATTACACACTTTTTATGGCTCATTCTTTTTCTTTCAAGATTGTTTTTTCATGTGTATTTCATCATATTTCATTTTCTTGCATTTATACACTTATACTTATTAGATTTATCTGATATTCATCAGCATTTAAGTTTGATTGTTAAGAAGAAAAAAACGACTTCCATCTACGGACCTGATGGTCTCAATATTTTGTGTAAATGTTCATGTAAGGAAATTGTTTGTCTCGTGTTTCATCATAAATTTATCATAATTTCAATTTCATTATGGAAGAAGGGTACAATATTGTGACTAGGGTAGGCCGGTAGGGACTAGAGTCAACAATTTGAACATGATTCATTATTTAGCCATGTCTTTAGCCAACGATCTGCTGGCGGGCAAGTAAACTATGAAACTCTTTAAGAAAAACAGAGGGGTGTGCTGGGTATAAGAGACGATGTGAATTACTTTTGTAAAATTCCGAGTCTGTAGTAAAAAGGGGCGATTGAGGGTACCCCCACCTTTCCCGGGTATATGAACATGTCCGTGCAGAAATGCCATATCCCTTGATTTCGCCCCTTCTTTACTTTATGTCTGACTACACCCATCTGCATTGTCCTGAAAATAAATAAATGGAATAGCAGCTTAGACCCCAATGGCAAATCATGCATTTTAACTGCATTATTTAAAAACTGTAAAAGTTTGTTGCAATTCTTCCCCCTAACATTCCTAACTTGAATAAAAATATTACGAATATGAATGACAGGTGTTAATTTGAATGATAAAAATTACGCTTCGACAAGTGAATATTAATTTGAATGCTAGTTGAGCAGTTTCTAAATTGAATGACAGATCTATGAAACCCTTCGACCAACATCCTAAATTAAATACAAAAACTGGAAAATTGAATGATTATTGACTTGGCAAAGCCGATCTGCGCTAACTTAAATGCAAAGTAAATGAATTCGAATGACAAACACGCGAATTTGGCCGGGAAATCCTAATTTAAACATTATTGTTTAAAATTTAAACAACTTGCTTTAAACAACCTAGTTGTGCAATTGTATTACTAAACAACTGTTGTTTAAAAGGTTTCCTAATTTTTAAACAACTAAGTGTTCAAAATGTAAACAACCTTAATTTGTTTAATTTTTAAACAACGTTGAGCGATTCACCGGTTAACTCGGGGTTGTTTAAAATTTTAAACAACTTGTTTAATTTTTTTCTAACAGGGTAGTAAGGTCACATTGGTTGCCTTTATTTTTCATATACTAAACTCTAATACGTCCACTGTGGGTTAAAGCATATTTCTGTGAGCATTTTAATGACAGATTCAGACTAGCTCCTAGGTAATTTCACGTTTAGCTTAGGCCCTATGGCGAATGCTGTTAAAGATGACTCCCCTCATTCAGGACCGGAAGCCTAAATTAAAGTCTATGTAGTCAACTGAGATGTGCATGCTATTAAATCTATTATTGAAGATTGTTATGTTTTTCTAGGATACATCGTAGACCTGACATTAGTGACCAATCACCCCCTCCTGGATCCTCCCAACACACGTGATCAATATATCGGTGCTTACCTAGGTCAGAAAGATGCAAGCATCAGAGACAGTATCACGTTTGACCGAATTATCCGGACCATTGATACTACACGTCTCCCAAACTATATCGTCACAGTAAATGAAGGTCAACGTATACGAAAGCTAACTTTCGAGCAGTCCAATCAAACCGAGGCATCAGGAGCATTCCAGGCAGCTTTCGAATTTGAGGAACCACACATACTTCTTCAACTGTTGTCTTGATGCACAATGGTGAGTATAAATATTTGTGAAATCCGTCCAGTTTTGGGCCACTGGAGGTAAGCCTCGGTCACAAATGCCATTACGAACTGCTACGAATGCCGTACGAACGATTTTCAGACCATGGAAATTCGGGAAGACCATGGAAAAACAGGGAGATTCTGACCGTAGCTTAATGTAACTTGTTTACTAGGTCTGCAGTCGGTCTTGTATATATCTCGTTGGTGTGACTGATGTATAATGCTTGTACGTTATTTCAGTTTCTTGGAACATAATATCAGCATGCGCAGCCAACTGAGGGCCACCTTTTTCAGAAAAAAAATAACACAGGGACCAGATTTATTTACCTCTGGACGTTCCTTATTATTTTGAAACATAAAACTAGTAGCACTAGCACCGGTCTAAAGAAAAACACATTCTCTAAAACTGGAAATAATTTTAAAAAGATCTTTGAACTTTTAAAATGAACATGAGATGCATTTTCTTGAGCATTTTTCCTCATTTCCTGACTTCATGTGATACGGTCTTCCATGTCTTAGGGTAGCCTTGTTAATTGTAATATTGTTTTTTCGATGGCCTGTAATCATATCCCCCCACACTTCAGCCGGGCAACCATGGTAATAAGGGCCAGAAGCATTGAAGGATTTATTCTCACCGATCCGGTTTGATACCCATTTGTTTCACAGTGGGGGAGTGGCTAATGTAGATTAATGTCTTGCCAAAGAAAAGTATTGCCGTAACAGAGATTCGAATCCATACCATGTACTTCAGTTACTTTATTAGTAGAATACGACATCTTCAATATAATGATTGACTTAAATAATCGCCAAATGTACATGTAAGTCTATACATACATTTTAAATAATACTCGAGCAAGCGTATATCTGCATATGTATACAAGACCCCACTCATATGCTTACAAATTGGTAGGCCTATACAGATCAAACAGTCTTTCACTGACTTCAGAATTTTCCCATACAATGAATAACTTTTTTCAGAAGAAATTTTCCCCAAAGCTGCTTTTGCACTTCATGACCATTTTTTGTACTGGCATATTATTCCCATTTACTTTACAGCGACAATCTTGCCTGAACAGACAACGTTGACTGTCCATGAGGGGGAAGATGTTACACTCGATGTTGTCACCAATGCAGATGACTTCCGGTGGCGGTTTAATGGAGATGTTGTACCGGACAGTAGAAGAAAGCAGAGTCTTACCTTGGAGAACGTGCAGCTAAACCAAGCTGGGGTATATAAGTGTTTTGTAGTTGAAAACCGATGGGATGCAGGAAATGCAATACTCCTTCTTCATGTCGTCAGTAAGTTGACAGCTTACTATCCGTACATGTATTTAAAGCATCTTTATATTCAAACATCGTTGAAATTGTCTATAATTCTGTTGCCAGCAAAATATCAGTGAAATGAAAATTGAATATTGACAATGGTTATCTTTTTATTGTGTTTAGGGGGAATGTATAGATAGAAAGTTAGAATGCAGGCATGTCAATGCATATTGGCATATCGGTTATTTACTTCTGATATTGTTTAGATCCTGGATTCTTATCCACTTTGAAATACTAATACTGTTTACTTCAAACAGAATGCCCAGCTTATCGTTGGGGATCTGAATGTGAGCATACCTGTACTGAGTGTCTCAATGGAGGCAAGTGCGATGTAGACTCAGGAGAGTGTGTATGTCCTCCTGGTTTCAACGGGACAACATGTGAACACGGTAGGTTTTACACTTGTATGGGTCCTCTGCACGTCGAGACACTGGCATAGACATACTTGTTGAACAAGTTGGGGCGAGGGAGGGAGGACAGACGGACACAACAAGCCAAGAGTCACATACTTACAAACACACACACACACACACACGCGTGCACACACAAACGCACTCATAAAGAGTATAAGTTCCATGGATGACCCTTTTTTTCAAAGTGGATGAATGAATCCCCCCCCCCCACACACACACACACCCTGACTACCCATATGTCTCGACACCAAGCTTCCGAAGCGAAATGTTATATCATTTTTTAGTTTACACAATTTATTTGTACACATGCCAATTTTTTTTTTGTCTTGGATTCAGCTCAATATTTGTTTGATGTGAATGAAAACAATGATTTCATGTAAAATACATGCTTGAAATAAGGTTCAATATGTAGTACTCTTCTAATATATAGTGATGAACATAACAACATCATCTTTCATTGATCAGATTCAACCGATGAAACCCTTGGTTAAGAAAACAGCATTGTTTCATCGGCAAGTTCGTACATTTTTATCTTTCAATACCTAAAACTCTTTTCAATAAAGCTATCTCTCGAATCAGAATCAAATCAACTCAATGTCGATAGAATAATACTAGAAACTCTATCGTGAAAGCATTTCTATCCATATCTCTTTATCATAAGTACTGGGCAGCAACCGGTTTGGACAGGATGGCAGCTTTTCTTGTGATTACTCAGGAGATGATCACAGTCCAGGATGTCGGGGTAAACTTTTCTGCCTACCAGACCCCTTTGGATGCACCTGTGCAGCAGGATTCATGGGAATCAATTGTACAACAGGTACTTATAATCATGTAAATCAAATTATAGAATCATTCCTGAGTGAATATGTATATTATAAGAGACCTCCAAAATACATAATCTTAAAGGAAAATTTGATATAAGATACGTGTGTAAATATGGATTACTCATAAATGTACATGTACATGTACACTACAAAAGTTCTTTACATGTCTATTCCGGCAAATAATTGTGTCTTTCTTGAAAGAGGTTTTTACTCCCCAACGCTTGAAATATTAGATATTCTCTGGCGTAAGTGAAGGTAACGAGAAAAGAGATTATTAACGCGGGTAAAAATTAAATACGAAAGATATGAATGAATAAGAAAGTATATTTATATTTGCAGTAATGAATAGATTAAACCATACGATTCTGATGTCTGAAAGAGAGCATTTGTCTACATAGAAATGCTTTTCAAAGGACAATTAGTCTTCTTGTCAAGTACATACTAAGGCGTTTACAGAGACCTTGATTATGACAATTCTCATGGTTTAATTTGTTCTGCCTTTAATTTTTCGAAACCTGAACTAACATAAGCCTAGGTATATCCTGAATAGATCAATTCAAGAGTAATGTTATGAGTGCTTGTAAAGGAACCTGGTAACATGATAATACCATAGATTAGATTCCTCTTTGAGGATGAAAGAGATTCCACAATGTGATATACTCTGCCATTCGAAACCTCAGTCATATTATCTTTTAACAAGTGGTGCTTGGGTTGTAAGTGCAGGTGTTTTAGTTTTTATTATTATATTCTGTCATCACATAAAGGAACAAAAATAATTATATTCTTTTTCCAGGGACATCAATTCCTTTATCCGTCTTTCGAAAAGACGCACACAGTTAAAGAAGCGAAAAATAGCGGCAAATTTGTATTTGTCAACATTTTTGTACATGTATTTTACATATTCGTATGAGGAAGAGCTGGAAAGCCATGGAATATTTAAGTAACCATTAATGATCAAGCACGTCGCCCTTTAAAATTATGCTTGATAAGAAGGAAGGAAACTGAATTGGCAATATTCCACATCATGAAGGATGATTCTTCCTTATCCCACTTTATAGCTAGGTGCCACACAAATTTGTCCAACGTATATTAAAGCAATGTGCTAGCCAAATCATGATAGGGCAAAATGATGCATTACTAAAACAACATGCATGTGCACAATTCCTTCGCTTTAAAACCCACGTTAAAAATAAATGTTATCGAGCTAAATAAAATTATCATTAGAAAGATATATCTAAAAAGTATTAAAGACGTTGTAATGCGCTTGTGAGCGGGAGCTAATTGACACACACAAAAAAAAAACGAATTAGCGGAACCAAATCTACCAAGCATTCAAAACGCACCCTTGATACCTCATTGACCAATTTATTTAAGCTTTGTTTGATTAATTCTCGAAATTTAATATCAAGGCAACAATAATCGATGTACCTTGGGTTCATGGGCCTGCCCCTCATGGTGCGTATCCGGACACCTACCCCCTGGACATCCAGCCCCGGATAACCACCTCAGTCAACTACTCCCTAGGACAACTACCCCCTAGGGAAACCACCCTCTAGGACGACTACCCCCGGGGACAACTACCCCGGACAACAACCCCCAGACAACTACCCCCTAGGACAACGACCCCTAGGAAAATTACCCCCGGACAACTACCCCCTGAATGACTGCCCCCGGATAACCAACCCTAGGATAGTTGTCCATGGGTAGTTGTCCTAAAGGATAGTTGTCGTAGGGGGTAGTTGTCTGGGGGTAGTTGCCCGGGGGAAGTTGGTCTAGGGGGTAGTTTTTCCGGGGTATTAGTCCTAGAGGGTGGTTACCCTAGGGGTGGTAACCCTAGTGGTAGTTATTCAAAGGGGTAGATATCCTAGGAGGTAGTTGACTGGGGGATGTTATCCGGGGTGGGTGTCCAGTGTGTAGGTGTCCTAGAACCCTCAATGTGAAATATTGATGATTAAAAAACACATTAGGCCTACTTCTTGTCCTCTATTATCTTATCAATCCCCATGACTTTTTTAAAGAATGTAACCCAGGAACGTATGGAGCCAATTGTTTGCAAGAGTGCCACTGCTCTTCACCTAACATATGTACCAAGGATACAGGAGAATGCATTGATGGGACTGCGTGTCAAGAAGGCTGGACTGGTGTCAACTGTCAAGGTGATTTATTTTTCAAACAGTCAGTTTTCATAGTAAGGTTTTTAAAAGTTTGTTTTATATTCAATAATATCACAGAATAAACACATCGCGATTGAAGAGCATAAATCAATTTCGTCCTTTATTATTTCTTGCGCTTGTCAAAACCTTCTTTGATTAAACATGTTACTAGTTCCAGCTGATTCGTGGCTAGATTTACAGTAAGTTATCATTTGACGCTTATTCCCTGTTTTTGTCTATAATGCTGAGTTGCACAATGGAACTTGTCTTCCAATCCATGCAGATTTTAATCTCGATCTAAGTTAATTTTGTCATTTATATCAAACATGAACATAGGTAGACCAAAGGCCACATATCATCATTAGCAGCTCCTCTTAAGTTTAACTATGTACATTCAGTATATACTTTAGGTTTTTATTAAGAACCTCTGATTGTCTTGTGAATAATTATGTATGTTAATGCACATGCAATCGAAGCGTTCTTGGTGATAGATATATAGATCGGAATGGTCCTAAAGAGTTTAATTATTTTGCTTATACGATCATATAGTCTGCTCTCGTGTCTTGATATTTAATCGTAACTACACTTGTAGGTGAACCTTTGAGAGCCGGATATTTAGTATTAAGATTCAGATTTCCGCACATCAATTGTTAGACAAACTGGAAGTACTATTATGATATTATCAAGTACGTGCTCGTCAGTTAAAAGCTACATTCTTAAAAGCATCGTATTTTGAACAGTTTTTGTTTTTTCCAAAGTGGTAAATTTGAACCTTGTCAGACGTGTTGGTTGGACGAGAGGACGAGTGTTAATTCCCTTGTTTGTTGTCGTTTCCCTTTTTTTTTACAGTTCGAAGATCCCCCATTCAGGACGTTGACGATGATGCATGTAAGCTCACATGGGTTAATAGTTCAACATAATAATAAAGGCGTGTTAAGATAATTATAAAGCCGAAAACCTCAGATGCTTTTTTTGTTGTGTGAGGTGTCAATGAATCTCAATGGCGAGCAACAAATAATAATAACATTAACTATTTAAAAACAACAATTACTACAACTACTACTAATGCCACTACAATTCTACTACAACAACTACTACTACGGCTACTGATAGTAGTTATAATAGTACAAATAATAGGCAGTTTTACTGCGCCATCTATTTAGAACTTCTATTCAGAGGCGCACAAGGAGAAATAGATTAGAATAAGAGTCTGGATAACAGAGGCACTGTGCTTATGCTGAGTTCTGCGTTTAAGATACAGAGATGTGAAGTTTATTACACTTTACGTCATCACAACAACAACAAAACTACTGCAGTTTACCGCTAAATATCTGAACGATTTATGTACAAAAATATGAGAGGTATAGACCATCTATGCTGTGATAGAAAGAGATTGATATGTTTTCAAGGGGATATAAATAAAGACTAAAAATATAACTGTCCTGCGAAACTGCTACTGGCCATTATTGGATCAGAATACCTATACCTAATTGCTTTGATTATGTTATCTAAACATGTAAAAGTTTGTGTGGGTAAAGAGAATGTACGTGCGTGCGTAAGGCGTAAAATTAGCTATTTAAAAAAAGTTTCCTCTTCTCCTCATCTACACGTTCAGCGATTCCCGGTACAAAATCGGCAAGTTCTAGTATCACTTCTTCAACCATCTCCATCGTTGAAACTACTTCTGTTATAACTCAAGCTTCTACAAGTACTACTGCTACCACTCCTGCCACCCCTACCATCCCTCCTCAGCTTGTTCCTTCTTACGCCATATCAAGCTTCAACTACACCAAGGTTAACAATGGCATACCTACAAAATTGCTTTGTGTCGTGACAGGATCACCTCTACCGACCTCTGAAAACATCATCGTCACCAATACAGTCAGTGCAGATGAAAGGATTGATCTTCTGGAGACCGATGTCACTGAATCAACCAGGACATCCTGGTACCAGGCTATCGTGACACTGGATGAAGTCCCTCAGAATTTCATGTGTCTTTTGCGCATACCGGGCGGGGAAAGTGTCTCGAAATATCTGGCTGTCTCTGTTTATGGTGAGTAATTCTGAACCATAACAGCATACCTATTTTTTTGCTACGATTTACTGACAAGAGCTTAGCGTCCTGTGTAAACATTCATTGTTAATGCGAATGGAATTTAAAATGCTTGGTACATCTCCATGTACGTCACAAACAATGAATACAAATAATTAACACAATTTGTCACTTTTTTATATTGCCTTTTCTGTCTTTAAAATGGTTTCCATGTGACAGGTGGCTATCTCATCAACTCAGCTCTCAATTAACATAAGAAAAAGAGGATCACGGGGAACCAACGGTCGCCGATTAGGCATTGTTTTCTACATAGAAGGAGCAAGTAGCTACAAGTAGTACAGCGGGGCTTTAAATATGTAGTCTTACAATTTGGATAGCTTCATGCACTTTTTTTTCGAAACTCAATTTACGTTATATCAGAACCTCCAAGCTTTGTTGAAGCTCACCTACTCGTCCAAGACATGACATCTCACTCGATCACCATACGATGGACACCTTGGAATGAGACTTATGATCATGGTGATGGGCCAGTGATTGGATATCAAGTCTACTACAACACACACGGACAGGATGACATAGCTAGGGCTTCAAGAGATCTCATCAGAGATACAACTTTCACCATCACTAATTTGACACGGGACACAGAGTATGATTTCAGAGTGACTGCTTCTAGAGAGGGGCCAGCGGGTGAAGGGTGGTACAGCTCATCAGAAAGAGCTAGGACAAAGTGTACTGGTAAGAGCAGGAGATTATTATCATAACAACTAATAATGGGTGGATCATCAACATCATTTTAACGGCCGCAGTCGGGATGAAGTTCACTCTTTCACGTCACCCGCTCTTTTCAATCTAGACCTTATTAACACTTTCTAACTTAAGATTGAGATTACGAGCAATTATTTCATTGAACATTGTTGGTGGGTAAAGAAAGTTAAATTAATGGAATTAATCTGTTGTCAAAAATTGTACAAAGATGTTTAAAACAAAAGCACTCAACCAAGCGTTAACTTGCAGGTTCCGCCATCGTCATTTCTCGAGAGTTACTAATAACAGCAAATATAGTGGCGAAATTATCATAAGTAAGGATAGATATTATAAAAAATAACAGTTTAGTTTATTGGATATTATAATTATTTTTTCTCTTGACCATTAGGACCTTAACAGCGATCCTTTGAGGTTTCAAGGTTTTCGATTGTTAAACTTCCCGCTCTCAAATGTTAGGCTGGTAAATATGGACTCACTGTAGTGAATTAACCCTAAATGCAGACTAATTTGTAGACGGTATATTATTCACGTGACATGAATATTGTATAATTATTTGTATTAACCAGCAACTGAATTACAACCAAAACAACTTAATTGTCTTCGTTTTTGTTGTTATCCTTTTTTTCAGCACCTTCTCAGGCGCCTGTTTTGTCCGTGAGAAATAGAGGTCAAACATTCATCACTTTGGATTGGGAGGTGAGCTAAGAATGATTTCAATGCATTTAATTTCTTATTATTTCTATCAAGAAGCACATTTCAGTTCAATTGACTTAAATTCAATGATTAAAATTTGCTTAATTGGGGGGGGGGGGGGAAGGGTTTACATTTTCAGTATGAGCGCTTATAAACGGACCCAAATACCTCAATTTAAAATACACAGAGATACACATTGCAAAAAGTCCTCTCGAAGTATCATTTTTACGTTAATTAGTTTGGATAAAGCGTTTCGTATGTTTACTCCGTATAATTATATAAAACATAGGAAATCATCAATGAAGATTCGTCCGGCTTTTTTCGAAAATGTAAGGTTTGACGGTGAAAATGGCGAACTTAACGTTTGCAAATTAGGCAAATTGGTGCATTCTTCCCAATTTTCATATTTATATTAATAATAGGTAATACCAGAGGAATCATGGGGATGCAGTGCCCTTTCTGGATTAGAAATCAATGTAAGCATCGATGGACAAAATGGCTTTCCGCGAACCTTGACATTTGATGCTACGCCGATTACTGCTAACATCGGAGAGCTTGCGGATTGTACTACGTATAACATCAACGCAGCATTTAGAAACAAAGACGAGTTGGGGATCTCTTCAGGAATATTGTCAGTGAGCACGTCTTTGATACGTAAGAATTTTTTTCTTCTCTTATTTATTACTTTATTGCGTTGAGTTGTACGATGATAACGCTTGGGCCGAAATACATTTACAATACCTTATATTCGCTTATTCATTATGACAAGTTAGTTTGTTTTCTACTCCTTCTTTATTCTTGACAGATGATAGAAAATTTACCAGAAAGACTATATCATTACGCTTAAAGTGAAATGTATATCATTGAATCGTTTTATATCTTTTAAGAAAACAGGACATTTCAGGAGTACATAGTAGTCAAATATGGTCTAAATGCTTTCATCACTTGTACGTTTAACGACCTTCAATTTTGTTCTTAAAATGTTCTTTCCATTTGCAAATTGCATCTTTCGTTTACCTGTATATCTCAAATATATTTTCAGGACCCGCAAGTGTAGAAGCCCTACAGATGTCACCTTCAACCACACAAATTGAAGTAAGCTGGGAACCGTCATCTAGTCAATGCTCCCCTGACTACTATATAATACGCTACAGTCTCCTTCAGAAGCTTGCCTGCCAATCACCAGAAACCACCCCAATAGAGTTTGAAGTGAACACCAACGTCACACAATATACTAATCTAGTGGGGTTGGAGCCTTACTCGCGATACCAGATCGCAGTTACAGCTGTAAATGTTGCCGGGCAGAGTGAACCCACGATCGGCTATTCAGATACCAGGCCAGGACGTGAGTAATGAACTAATAAGCAAAATATCCTTTCCCCATAACAGTTTCAAGAAATGTACAAGGTGATCAATTTTGTTATCCGTGTTATGTTTATGATTATTGGACATAATATACAGAAACAAAGTTGTTATTGGTCCAAAGCTCGTCACGTTGTATCGATTGCGAGGATCGTACTAAAGATATTTCACTCCCGGTGATTTAAAATATAACCCCTTGGGAAAATATAACTTTCTTCGGTAGTCCAAAAATGTTATATTATACACCTTAACAGTTAAATCTGTATTAGATTCCTGACTTTAACATAAGCATTGATTTAAAAATATAAGTTTCAAGAATTTTGCTTTACTTAAATTATGAATGTTACAGAATGGTTGCGATGTACATTCCCTTCACCCTTCACCCTTCACGCTAGCCTTACTACGTAAGCAAACAACACGTCAAGTTTGATTTACATATGTTCTCTTATATCTCTGATTCACTGTAGAACCGTCCAACATTACACATGTAAGGGTTAATCCAGAAAGGACGTCTCCAACACGATTAGGATTCACCTGGCAACCTCTCAACTGTGGAAATGTGAATGGAGTGTTCTGGTACTACTTTGCAAGAATCTACAAAGATGGTTATAGATATAAACAACCGGCTAAGAAGACGTACTTGGATTATGACATTTCATACTCATCAGTAGAGTTCAATGGTCTTGAGGCATGCACGATGTATGAACTGAATATCTATGCCGTCAACCGTGATGTGTTAACTCCTGGAAATCTGTCTCATGCTATCGGTGTAACAGGAGTTACTTGTAAGTGTCAAATAATACGAAGTAAAAACATGTTATAACCACCCGTATGATGTCACATTGCCCTGCTTTGTGAACGCACTCTAAATATATAAATTTCGTTCAAAAACTGCGTAGTAAAAGATCCACATTCGTATCGTGATACTAAGGTTTCTTTACAATTATGTCCATTTATGGACATAGAGTGTTGTATATATTATCATTAACCATTACGTTGCACATTCAAGGATCATGTCTTTTAGATCTTTAAGGATGTTCAGGTAGGGATTACTATTTTTTCCCCATTACAAAGTGTCGTTACAATTTCACGTTTCCTTTCAATCTTAGTCATTCAATTTTATTGGCGAAAAGATTTTATATTTAATCATTTTACCAATTTTGGATGATTGTTCATTGGCTCGCTGACCATGAAACAAATTGCAAACGTTCCAAACTCGAAATGGGATTATGAAGTCTTTATTAGCTTCCTCAACGAAGAGTAGTATGAAGAGTCGAAGACAACACAGATTCAAAATTCAATCTGTAATGAGAATCAGATGCACAGAAAATACAATAAATTAATAAGTATTGCACGAAAAAGTTTCCTTTGTTTTCTTATTTCTGAGTGCCTCTAATACCGTTTATTTATTTATTTATTTATTTATTTATTTCACATCTTTAAAAAGGGTAGCCCGATCAGCATGAGCTGGTTTTCATCAGGGCCCTTTACAACATACATGGTTCAATAATAATGTCAATCAAAACAACAATAAATGCACATTATAATATGAGAGATAATTCGGACATGCAATAAAAAGGCGATACAGTACATTTCATAGTATACGAAGTTCAAATTAAGATAAGGTATGCTATAGATATTTATAAAATTGTTGCGAATATTTCAATGTTAAAAAAAGTTTACCGTCACCATTGAGTAATTATAAAATGTATACAATTAAATACTTTCCCAGTTTATAATTAAAACTATTGTAAACAAACAACAACAAAAACCCACAATTAAAATATATATATATATACATGTAGTTGACATTTGTACGCAATAACACATAGAATTAGGTTAAAGTTAAAACAAAGTATGGTATAAATATCAAAACAAATTATTGCAATATATTTCAATGTTAAAAAAGTTTGCCGTCACCATTTACGTTATACCATATATACTATTAATACTTTCCCATTTAATAATTTAAACTATTAATTATAAAAACAAATAGTTGACATATTATGCACATAAATATAATAACATGCATATGTTAGTATCATAATCAATTCATAACATGGTATTGCTTAAGTACATGAAATACAATTTCAAAGATTCCTTGATTGAGGTTTAAAAAAAAAAAAACATCAATGATAATGTTGTTTAGCATATTGATAAAATAAGTAAGCAAGATTCATTATTGGCGTGTGCTAATTAAAATAAAATGTTAAAGGAGATTGCAGCATTCATATTGCACGGCAATGAACAAGAGCGTTCCAGACTCAGTGTGATAAATTGCTTTTGAATACGTTCAGATTGGGGGAGAACCTGGTTTCTATGGGTAGATTATTCCAGAGTGTTATTGCAGAGTTTACAAAGGAGCGCTTAAAAAATTCTGTATTGCACCTATTGGATTCCAGCTTAAGTTGATGGGAATTACGTGTCATGCGTTGTGCTACATCATCATGTAAAATAAATTTGTTTGCCAATAAGGCAGGTGCAAGATGGTGAACACATTTAAATGCCATAATCCCCATTGCTCTTGAATACAATGCCTCAAGTGTTGACCAATTAAGTTGTAATAAAACCTCGTGTGAAGGAGTTGACCACGAACATCCAGATATAATATATGCTGCTCGTTTATGTAATTTATTTATAGTTTCATAATTATGCAGGGATCTATTTGTCCACACAGTGCAGCAGTACATAGCATGAGGTAGAATATAGCCCCAGTATATCATACTCAGATAATGTTTATTGAACGTGCCTTTGAGTCTTCTTAGAATACCTAATTTCTGTTTCATTTGTAAAGCTACTTTTTCGACATGCTTCGAAAATAAGAGATTGCTGTCTACTATAACACCGAGGCATTTGTACTGTGTCACACATTCAATCGGTGTTGTCTTTATACGCACATTTAAATTATTTTCGTTTAGCGTCTGTAACTTTTGCTTCGACCCAATAACCATTACCTTTGTTTTAGTAGTATTCAATAGAAGTTTATTTTTTTGCGTCCACGAATACACTTCATCTAAAGCAAGATTTAGTTTCGTTTGGATCTCAGATAATGTTTTGCCTTGTACCGACATGGTCGCGTCATCTGCAAATAAAAACATGTCCGCACTATGAATACTAGTGGGCAAGTCATTAATAAATATCGAGAATAACAATGGCGCTAGGACAGAACCTTGGGGTACACCGTAATTAATTGTTCTCGTTGATGACTTTTTACCTTTAATAGACACAAACTGGCTCCTGCCTCCTAGATAGGACCGAAACCATTTTATGGCTCTATCCGTGCAACCAACGTTTTTTAACTTCATTAATAGAGTTGAGTGATTCACTGCATCGAATGCCTTCCTCATATCAATATACGCAACACCGTTTAAGTTGCCTTTGTCCACGTTTTGGGCCCATAAATCTACCATACAAAGCAGGGCAGTTTCGCATGAATGGTTGGGGCGGAAGCCAAACTGCCTTTCTGTTAATATCTTATTTACTTTTAAATATTCTTGAAATTCCGTGTTCACAGCTTTTTCCAGTATTTTGGATGGTATGGACAATAACGAAACTGGTCTATAATTTTCAACGCTGAGTTTACTTCCAGCTTTATAAATAGGTTGGACTCGTGCGATCTTCCATTCATCAAAAAAAATTCCCTGATCCAAAGATGAATTAAGTATATAAGTAAGGCTTTGTATTACATTTTGAGAATTGCATGCAAATTTTAGTAATTTTATTGAAACATCGTCTGGGCCGGTGGCTTTTTTAATTGGGATACGTTCGATTTCCTTCATAACAAATTCATCTGTTATAACTGGGAGATCAAACGAATTGACTGGAGGAACGGTATCAACAGTATCGCTGTGTACAGATGGTTCACTAGCTCTATCAATGGTGGAGTTGTTAACATCATTTTCAAAGTTAAGAGGATTAAACATAGTATCAACTGCGTCCACAAAGTAATTGTTAAAGTGATTGGCTATCTTCTCGGCATCAATTACTTCTTCACCATCTACTTCCAGTTTAAGGTTACTCTCTTTTTTAGATGATGATATGAGTTTCAAAGTTTTCCACATGGCGTTAGGAGTTCCGCCGTTCTCATGGAGTAGAGCATTTATATAATCATTTTTGGCATTTCTGATCATACACGTAATTTCGTTTCTTAATGACTTGTATTCTGACCAAAATTCAGAGCTATCGGGATTGCTAGGCTTAGTTGCCATTGTGTAAAGCCAATCACGCCTATTCATGGCCTCTATTAAATCGCCAGTAATCCACGGGCACAACTTGGATCTAATACGTTTACTCTTTACTGGTGCGTGCTTGTTGACGGCACTTATGAGCAAGTCAACCCAACATTGCCAAGCATGATTTGGATCCTTATCATTTAAAATCTCGTTGAAAGGCAAGTTCTGTAACATGGTGACAAAATTATCATTAGAAAAATGTCTAAAGCATCGATACTCAATAATATTATCATCATTCTTTTGCTTGGCCCTTGCATATCCAAAAACAGTGAATATTAGATAATGATCACTTATATGAGTCTTCACCACTCCCGTGTGTTGGTGTTCCTCTGGGATGGATGAAAATACGTGATCGATCAATGACTTTGTGTGGGGCGTAACACGGTGACAACTTAATGAACTTGTACTCATAAATATACATCACTTGTATATCAAATACCCAAACTGTCCTAAACCTGAACCTTGTGATTAGGTAGCCATACATAAACATGCATTTGTATTTGCATAATTAATAAAGGCAACTAACTTAGTTAAACATTTGTCACTACAAATGTATACTTTCATAAACATCTTGATAAATGCCTAACGAAAATAAATGCTATGGCTGAAATCCAAAAGCCTATCTCATTATACGTGTTTAAATCACATCTTTCCAAAATATCAACCCAATCTGAAAATCAACACTTGTTTCTAATAATTCACAACAAAATTGTGACTAAATTCCTTTATCTGAACTATACTCAATTAGTCTTCACAAACCTATAATTCATAGCTCTCTGTTTATGTTACAAAGATAACTCAAAACATGAAGACTGCTTTCAATGCAAAGCCCCATGTAAAAAGCTTGGCTCTAGCTGTGCGCATAATTAAGTAGGTGACATTTACACCCTGCACAGTACAAACCACTTGCTTGTAAATTACATTATCCAGAAATCTACATGAATATTTCAAAGCAAAACTTCACTTACACTGACTAAATAAACACAATACAGTTCAATATAAATTGATCAAATCTCGCCTAAATTATTGACATTTCTCTTATTTCCCTTTATATTTATCCACTTTTACTCTTCGCCAAAACGGCAACAAATTGTACAGTAATGTCTCTGGCATAGCACTACACGTATAAGATTCACTTTCACACGTGCGATTAAATGTTTACTGAAGTTGAACGAATGAAACTCAACTTATAATTTACACATTTTATCTCTATATCAAAAACTCACTTCTTTGGCCGGAACTTAGCAATTTACTGCCGAAACACTGGGCTATCAACAATCTGCGCTCTAAAAATCTTCTCTAAGATTTTCGACCTGCTTAAAAAAAATATAAAAAAAAAAAAAAAAATTCGCTCAGCGAAACATTCATGAATGGTTTCAAACATGAACATTTTAGTCTGGGGGTGGGGACTCTTAAACTGAATATGTAAGCCTCTTTCTATTAAATATTTAGATAGGCCATGCATTATTATTGTATTAATGATTATTATAACTAAATGCGGTTCAAATATGCCCCCGTATTGATAAGAGAGCTAAAAACTGTCATAAAAGGAAAAGGGTCCAGGTAAAAAGGGTCACAAAATAAAAACAGATCAAATCTGTTCCTTGTAAAACGCTTTGTCCAACGCATTATAAGTCTTTAAGCGCTCCAATACATAACCCAGCTATAGACTGGCTTACAATTCCTATGCTCACTGCAATCAACGATATCCTCTATGTTGGATGGAGGTTATTACATTCTTTGATTTTAAAACAGAAATAGGTAAAAAAAAAAAAAAAAAAAAAAAAAATCAATCTTTACACAGGTAAAAATGATTATATTTAGCGTCATCTTTGGCTACAGAGAAAATTAAACTCGGAAGTCCACGAAAATGTGAAAAGATGGCTCTCTGTGTTATGGTTATTGGTTGGTGTAATATAACCTTTCTAGAATACAAATCGCTCTCCTAAAATGTACTTTATTTTGCAAGATTAAAAATTTACATGTTTTTCTCTCTCTTTGTATTGAATATAGTCACAAGTGCATCCGCTTACGCCACTGAGTATCAACCCGGTCTGACAGTTTACTGGCGTGTTCCGTCTCAATGCAATGTTGATTACTACAGGTTATCATATCAACTCGTCTCACGTGAGGCGTGTCAAGGTGTTCCTATAATAGATGCTCCAGTCTACAAACTCAACGTCACATCAAGTTCCGCATATGTCTCCAAAATCATTTCAGACTTGGAATATTATGCAACTTATAACATCACCATCATAGCTGTGATAAGGAGAGCGGAGAGTCTACCTATGATTGTTAGTGGAGACACACGAGATGGAGGTATGTAAACAATTTTGGTAATCCTAGCGTTGACGTATCTACGGGGTGGGGAGGTGGGCAGAGTGGGCACGTACTCCAGGTGGCACTTGAAGGGAGCAGGAAAAATATTCACGCAAAAACCTTTATTTTGCAGAATTCATTGCATTATAAACAACTATTGTTTTAATTAAGAATTTAAATGCGAAAGTTTCATATAGCTTGGTTGCTCATCGCGTATGTTCCTCCAGGTCCAGAAATTTCGCGCCCCAATATAAAGCTTTTATACAGGATTCTCTCAAGGGTTCAACATTTTTCTTTGATGTAGATTTCTTTGCTTGCATCCCTTTTTATAATCATCATCAGCCCGTCTGTTAAATATAAAACAAAGGACAAATGCAAAACCGTATAAAGTGATTTGTAACTGGTTCAGCATTTGAAAGAAATCTTAATTTTTCCGTTTTTGTTTGTTTGCTCCGGGTACCATAATCAGTAAAAACGCCTCTATTCTCTATTCTTTATTGTAAAGAACCGACAGAAACGATACAAAATATTATTCGTTATACTATTCCCAACGTGTGGTGGATTATTAAGTTGTTCGGACCTTAATTATCCTACGTCATTTCTTAATGATGTGTGCATTACAGAGCCAGCGCCACCAGTAAAGCTTCCATCTCCCGACCAGGAAAGCATCGCAGTGGAATGGATGTCACCAAACCCTCCTCTAATAGGTTACTACATTCTCTACTGGCAGACGGATAATGGTGAAGCTACGCCCTGAAAAATTAACAGCTCGCGGGCCTTTTGTGCCACCAGTTTCGTAAAGCTACCTGAATCAGACATTGAATAATTTTTTAAGAACACAGGTCTATCATGCGAGGAAATTTCAAAGGGGTACATGGTAGTCAAATATGGTATAAATGCCATTAGTACTCGAACGTTTACCGTCCTTCAATTGTTACTGCAAACACATCTTCTCAATTTGCAAATTGCAAGTTCCGTTGACCTGTATATTTCAAACTTATTTCCAGGACTCGCACGTGTACAAGCCCTACAGATGTCACCTTCAACCACACAAATTGAAGTCAGCTGGGAACTGTCATCTAGCCTATGCTCCCCTGACTACTATATCATACGCTACAGTCTCTATCAGAAGCTTGCCTGTCAATCACCAGAATCCACCCCATCAGAGTTTGAAGTGAACAACAACGTCACACAATACAATAATCTAGTGGGGTTGGACCCTTACTCGCGATACCAGATCACAGTTACAGCTGTAATAGGTGCCGGGCAGAGTGAACCCACGATCGGCTATTCAGACACCAGCCAGGGACGTGAGTAATGAACGCATTTTTAAAACACCCTTACTCTATATAACAGTTTCAAGAAATGTTATAGGTGATATATTTCTTTATCCGTGTTGTATGAATATTAGATATCTCTTACAAAAGCAAAATTGTTATTGGTCTTAAACTCGTCATGTGATGTAGATTGCGAGGATCGTAATCAACATTTATCACCCCCGGTCAGCGAGGAAGCATTTTCACTCGTGATCACAATCCCCCTCAGCGCTGCGCGCTTCGTGAAAATATAACCTCTGGGGAAAATATAGCGCCATTCAGTAGTCTAAAAATGTGATATAACACCCTAATAGTTAATACATGCATTAAATTCCCTGCATGTAAAATACGCATTGGTGTAAAATTATTACTTGTCAAGATTGTTTACTGTATTTAAAGTATAAATGGTACAGTTTGGTTGCGATGTATATTCCCTTCACACTAGCCTTACTATTTTAGCGAATAATAATTCAAGTTTTAACGGATTTAGGTACGTTCTCTTATATTTCTGATTCACTTCAGCACCGTCCAACATTCCAAATGTCAGGGTTAATCCAGAAAGGACGTCTCCAACACAATTAGGATTCACATGGCAACCTCTCAACTGCAGAAATGTCAATGGAGTGTTCTGGTACTACTATCCAAGAATCTACAAGGATGGGGATAGGAGTATGCCAGCGGTTCAGAGGACATACTTGGATGATGACATGTCATACTCATCAATAGAGTTCAATGATCTTGAGGCATGCACAATGTATGAACTGAATATCAATGCCGGCAACCGTGACTTGCCAACTACTGGAAAAGTGTCGTATGCTATCGGTGTAACAGGAGTTACTTGTAAGTGTTAAAAAAAGTACCAAGAAAATTATCTTTTAGAAGCACCTTCGAAATGTTACATGGCCCTGTTTTGCGAACGTATTCCAATTATTTCGTTCCAAAACTATGTAGTTAAATCATACTTGTGGGAGAGATCCACATTCCTATAGTGATACCTTGGTTTAATTATCTTTATTTCCATATACATGTACAACATTATATTGCACCAACAAGGATCTTGTCTTTGAGATATTTAAGGGTTTGCAGGTAGAGATAACTAAATTTGTCCCGTTACAAAGTGTCGTTTTTACGATGTTTACCGATATCTTTTTTAGCTTTTAACTTGTTTACTAGGAATGTTCATAAATAAAAGTAATAGTACGGGGCGGGGATTCTCAACTGAATATGTTAGCCTCTTTTAATTCAATATTTAAATACGTCATGCATTATGATTGTATTAATAATTGTTATAATCAACTGTGGTTCAGATATTGAACCTGTATTGACTCGATAGCGTACAGTTATCATAAAAAAGGGTCTATTCATATGACGTTCTGGCAGCCGAAGCTGAATTGCAGGTCATTTATACAAGGTAAAAACATCATGATCATGAAATACACTGAGTATTATACATGTTAACATAAAATAAAATGAATGACATATAAAAGGATGGATATACTAGATACATTTATACACATAATAGGCAACATCATTAAACATAAACATATACAAAAATACATGAATCTTACTTTTTTTTAAAAATAATAATCGTTTAAGATACGAACAAAATAGGGAATAGAGCTATTATTAAAGCGATTGGTTTTACAAATAAATTGAGAATATTTCTGTACATTTCGTAAATTAAATTTAACAATTCTTTGACTTGGTAGCCATAAACACAATTCATGCTTTTCTAAGTTAATGGCGAAATAAAAACAAAGTTTATTCCTACGTTCTTCCAACGTTAACAATTGCACAACTCTAGAGCATGATTATATGTTTCATAATTAAGTCCCAAAATAATTCTACATGCCCGTTTTTGTACTAGTTCAATATCATCTGTTTGTTTACGCGTTAGGTTGGAATAAAAAAGTGGTGCACAATACTCTAATATTGGTCTTATTTATCCAGTATAAACAATAACGAGATCACTAATAGGTAAATTAAAACGTTTCAAGATACGTAACATATATAACTTTCTATTGCACTTCTTTAACATTTCCTTTACTTGAGTATCCCATTTTAAATCACATTGAATATAAACTCCAAGAACTTTGATTACATTTTCTTCATTTAAAAGTGTCTCATCAATATACAACAGTTGGTGAGTTTGATTTTTCATAAAAGAAACCGTCATAGCAATGCATTTAGTTGGGTTAAGTTTCATATTATTGAGTAAAGACCAATTTTCTAATAACAATAATTCCGCTTGCAATTTTGATATTTGTGTACAAGTCCGGCTTTCTACTATAGTTAAATCATCTACATACTTATAAAAAGGGAGTAAACAATCATGAAATGCATCGTTAACCATAATTAAAAATAATATAGGCCCCAATTTTGTACCTTGAGGGACTCCTAAATTGTTATTTTTTACATTTGAAATACGACCTTTATACCTTACTACTTGTTGGCGGCATTCTAAAAAATCTACTATTAACGAAATGACACATGGTCGTACATCCAATTTAACAAGTTTACAAATTAACATATTACGATCAATCCGGTCAAACGCTTTAGAAAAATCGGTTAAAACTATGGTTGAAATTGTTTTTTGTTTATCTGCATTTTTGTATAAATTATGTAACATTCCAATTGAATAATGGCAAGTAGAAAGACCTCGACGATTTCCATACCGGTTTTTATCAATCATATCACCAATATCCTCCCACAACCACTTACTAATGAAAGTTTCAGCTATTTTAGCAAAGTAAGAAGTTAGGGCTATGGGCCGTAATTCAAGTAGAGTTAGTGGATATGATTTGGGTACTGGTATTATCTCAGCATACTTCCATACTTGTGGAAATACAAGTGAAAATAAAAACGGATAAAAGCTGTTTCTTGTATCACGATTTGTCCACCGCATTATGATGCTTACGGCGCTCCATTTAATACATAACCGAGCTTTGGGCAAGCTTCACATTCTTATGCTCACTACAATCAAGGAAACCATGTCTATCTAATTATTTTAAATTCTTTAACTCTTAAAAAGAATTTATTCAATGTTTACAGAGGTAGAAATATAATTTAGCTTCATCTTTGACTACAGAAAAAAATGTAATTCGATAGAGTTGCACGACTAGCAGACGGTTATCTAGCTTGTGGTTACTGGTTGGTGTAATGTTACCCTTCTATAATACAAATTGCTCTTCTGAGATGTACTGCATTCCGCAAGATTAACAATTTATACATTTATCTCCATTTGTGTTTAATAAATTTAGTCACAAGTGCATCCGCTTATGCAACTGGGAATCAACTAAGAGTTCATTGGAGTGTTCCGTCTCAATGCAATGTGGATTACTACAGGGTATCATATCAACTCATTTCACGTGAGGCATGTCAAGATGTTCCTATAATAGATGCTCCAGTCTACGAACTCAACGTCACATCAGTTTCCACAGATGTCACCAAATACATTTCGAACTTGGAATATTACGCCACTTATAACATCTCCATCATAGCTGTGATAATGAGAGCAGAGAGTCTACCTATGAATGTTAGTGGAGACACATTGGCTGGAGGTATATAAACAATTATGCTATTAAAAACATGTAATAGCGATGGCGTATCTACGGTGGCGGCGGGGCAGAGGGGGACGTGCTCCGAACGGCAATTGAAGGGAGCGAAAAATATATACGCAAAAGAAAGTTGGGGGAAAAACGCAAAAGAGAAAACTAAAACGAAAAAATCGACAAATATATAATTATGATATGAACTCTCAATTTGCAGAATAATTAGCATTATAAATGATTTTGTTATAAAGGTTTTATATGCGAAAGTTTATAACGCTTTGACGCTGGCTCATCGCATGTGTTTCTTTAGGGTCCTGAAATTTCGCGCCCCACTATAAAAGTTTTGTATACAGTATTCTATCAATGGTTCAAGACTTATTTAAATGCTAAGCCTTTGCTTGCTCCCTATTTTGTAACTATCATCAGCTTCTTGTTATATATAAGACAAAAGACAGATGCAAAACCGTATAAAGTTATTTTCAATTGTTCAACAATTGAAAGAAATCTTAATTTTCCGTTTTTATTTGTTTGCCCCGGGCACCATAAACAGTAGAAATGCCACAGAACACGAGATTTTGTACTGATTTTGATTTACATGACAAGCAATCCCATTTAATATAACACGCATAAAAACATTTAATTTGTCTGGGGATACGTCTACCCTGAACAGTTACGAATATAAAGAAAAAGATTACGAGCTCACTGAACATGAAGATTAGGTGATAGTAAACAAAAATTATATAAATGAGGTAAAAATTGAAAATTAAGAAAAATCAATGAGAAGGAACTTTCCCCTTTATTTTACAGATCCTACTGGTTTCCCTACTAATATCCAGTCTACTTCCACCAATAAACGCAGTATTGTGTTTACTTGGGAGACACCAGATTGGGTAATCGAAATGGACCAATCTCAAGCTACGAAGTTATGCTCTCCAATTCTACAGGTAACGTATTACAACCTAAAGACGGAAGAGGGAATAAAAACCTCATGGACGAGTACTAAAAGAGGTGGAATCTTAAAGCCCCCATCACACCAAACTAGTTCTCACTACGTTCTCGAAAGCCAAACGGGCTCAAACTGTGTGCGAACGGAGTTGAACGTAATAGCAACTGTTTGCGACCTGTTTAAGGACTTTATGGACTTTTTATAACTCTCGAGTCAGGACGGGATTGCACACGCTATAGGAGCGCGTTCGAACACACTCAGAACGAGATGAGGATGAGTTGAACTGCTTCTGGACGGGGTGGTCGGGTTAAAAACTAGTTAGAACAAGTGGCGAACTAGTTAGAATGAGTTCGGACGTATTGGGAACGAGTTAGAACTAGTTAATAATGGGTTTAAACTGACTACGGACTGGCTTGGACTGCCTAATCTACCCGATCTGACCTTAACATGAACTGGCTGTGGACGGGGAACAAACGAGACGGACGTATTGAGGACTGTTTACGAACGAACTATAGAGGAGTGTATTATAGACATTTTTTTCACATTCTGCCCCGACCACAACCCGTTTTACGATTTTCTAGGACGGTTCCAGAACGTAGTGAGAACTAGTTTGGTGTGATGGGGGCTTAAAGATTGCTTGTTTGAAAATAAAGTAAAAGAGAAGAAAATACTTTCTGCCCTTGGCCTTGGCATCATCCCTGGTGGTACTTCTACAAATCATTATTTGATCGATATAAATTGTACTTATTTAGTGGGGGAGAATGATGAGGGATAACTTTATCTATAAATAACGAGGTAAAGCTTTGGCAATATGGAACACGTAGCTGCCTCGCTTGCTGTTGCTGAAAGAAAATATTTTCGAATATATTTATTTGTAAAAAATGAACCTGTTGTTTTTTCCTAATGAGATTAATAAATTGAACGGAGAAGTATGCAGCTTATAAATTGAATAAATAACTATATTTGTATTAATTATAAGTTTCTGTCAATTCATTTTCATTTTCCATGGGAATGAGCGGATAAGGTCATATTACATGCAGACTACTACTTTTCCATTTATTCTTTATTGTATCTAGGATTTTCTGAACGCAGAATCTCGATGAATAATGAATTCTAGTCGGTACTCAAGTATTGTTGTAAACTAGAGGTTGTATTTGTCAGTGCTGTGTTGATAGAAAAAAGGAGGGACAAAATACTAACTAGTTCAAAGTTCAAACATTGATCACATCATCACGACCGGCAAAGACAAATAAGATGTAGTGTTTGTTTTGGTAACAATGTATAAGGGCCATGAGCGTCACTGTGTGATGGATATGAGCGCTTTATTAGAAACCGTTATCATTATTCCTGTTGTTCATTTCCAGGAGACGTGGTTTATCATGGTAATGTGTCAGCTAGCGCAGAACCTGAGCATGAGATATTTGAACTCATACCCTCTTCGAATTACAGCATTAGGATCAGAGCTTGGAACTATGAACTAGCAGGGGAGTATGGTCCAGCGATTTGGGTACAGACAAATTAAGCAAGTATGTCTCAACATGCGTTTCTTCTAGTTTTATTGATAACGATGAACTATAAACAATTTGTGCGTAAAGGACGAAAATTACATTTATTTTCAAAAAAAAAGAAAGATACGCCGTCAAACGTGTATCTCTAAATCCAGATATAAAACTCCGATATGAATATTATTGTGCTCAAAATCGAACATTTAGTTTATATCATCTACAGGAACTAATGATTTGTGAACATGTACTTGTACAATTCTTAATTTGTTTTGTTGTTAAATATTTAACCTGATTTCACCCTCTTCCCCAACGGAAATAACAAGATCATAGAGGAATGATTTTGTTTAAATAAATTGATCCCTAATTAAGTATTTATTTCCAGATTACCAACCCAGAACCCACCAACAACCCACCAACATCGTCGAAATCCTTGTCATGTAGTCCAGAGATACCTACGATAATGATGATCAGGGATTTGTCCGAAGCATTATGGGCCATGACCTGCATGGTGGTAATAATGCGGACTGTAATGATGATTAGGCTTGTTGCATTCACATTCACATCGATTGGAGACATTGAACTGGGGCTCACATTGCAATTAATTTTGAGGATTTACTCAAACCCTGGAGTCTCAATCTATAACACATGGATAAATAGAATTCACAATTGGGAGACATTGATAAAAAGGAGTCGGGCTAACTCGGACCGGAAAGGTTTAGGGTTAGAGTTAGGGTTAGAGTTAGGGTAAGGGTAAAATGACCAACAAAAAAAAAAAATAAAAAAAATAAAAAAAAAACCAGGGTAATACTTCCTTCTGTGGAGTACTTTTAGTGCAACACTGTGACAACCTCACTTCAGTTATTTATCCAGTAGTATTTATTTCAACCTTCTCAATAATTTATTTTTTCACATTCTATATTGGCTGCGAATAGTTTTAAAACTATTTTCAGTTTGGTTTTCCTTTTTATAATACAACTTATATATTTCATAAAGGAATTTTTTTGCAAAAACACTTTTGTGTTCTGTGGTTGTATGATTATTGTTGGTGTTATTTTTTAAACTTTCTTTTTAACTTTAATAACCTGTGTTTACAATGAACTGACATTGTTACATTTAGATAAGAAATGGTCTGTTTGGAGCAGAAAGGGAATTGATGCTGTATTGTATTGTATTGTATTATTTATTCGGCACTTTCAAGAAATATAACATTAAAACAATATAATCATGGTAAATACAAAATTGGAATGACAAAAACTGTGCAAATACAAATTTTTGTAGCAATATTCTGAGTGCAAAAGATGGCGGCCAGGGAAGAAGAGAGCAAACTTAATTACTGTAACCGTAAAGGTCCCTCCTCCCAACCAACTGATGTACTCAGAAGACTGGTAAAAATATAGCATAAGGACAACCTGTATAACCTGTATAACCTGTATAACCTGTATAACCTGTATAACCTGGTATGAGTTAATTTCCTTCTGGCTCCGAACAGACAGAACATTTTACGTTTATACCAGATTTATGTACATTTTCATTTATTTTCCACTAGACCTTCTCATTCTGAATGGAAATAAGTTTCACTTTCAATATGATATATATTTGTTTTCATTAAGGTTTCATTTCTACATTAACTGCATATGAAAAGAATGTACAAAGTAACAAAACATATAAATATATTCGATAAATAGGTGGTATTAAAACAATAAAAACGATTTTATGCATATCATTGAATACAAAGGATGCTTACTTAATCTACAATAATGAGGGAAAAACCTTGAAAGCATTATGCTTGTGAATAAGGTTCCCTACAGTATACGTTTGTTACATATCATGGAATCAACAGCAATACAAAATGAAATATTTACCAACATGCTCAGAAGTGCTCAGATGTGCCCAGCTTCAAGTGTATGTCGCCCTCACTTAGCATGCATAAAAACAGAACGAAGTGAATGAGAGAGAGAGGTAACAGGCCTATAACATGTATTGTTACGGACAATGCCTCACTGACTCTCTTACATATGTAAATATACTAGTATACAAATGTTGACTGCTTTAAGGGGCACAGTTAAAATTACACCCCAATGTGATCTAGAAGCTGTACTGTACACGGAGAAGAAGTCGAATGGTATATAGTGTTGGCTTGAGATCACCGAGGAGTTATAGTTTTAACTGAGACCCGACAATTCAGCAGTCACTAATTATTTTATATAATGCATCCGACATTTTGATTCTCAAAAGGAGAATTTTGACAAAATATCCTATTAAAAATGTATGGAAATTTACCACTCTAATTGAAATGCACATAAATACTTCGTGCACTTATTGTTATCTTTATGCGCACCAAGGCATTCTTGCATTATACATGCCAGTGAAACTATGTCTAGTCAATATTTTGTGTTTATATACCTCTCTTTAGAAATCTAGCCATCTGATTGGTCGAAATTGGAGTCGTAATTTTAGCCATGCCCGCCTACCAGTCAATAATCTTTTAAAATATGCCCGCATGCCCGCCTACCGGTCAATATCTTTTTGTTAAATACCCGCATGCCCCAGTTAACGGGCCGCATAATTAAATGTTGCAAAGATCCCCTTTGGTTTACGTGTAAAACGTTTTCCTTATGCGAGCGCGGATATCTTACAGTGTGTCTGCGATTCCCGAATGATCGCAACATTTCAGGCAAATTTCCAGCGAAGATTAACAGACAGTGTCTCAGATTTTCTGTGATTTTTTAACCAATCTTTTCTCAAGAAAAGAATAAGGCAAGAATTATTTGTAGATTTTTTTGTGAAATCGGTTTATAAAAGAAATATGGACTACTTCAATATTGGAGGCATAGCTGTTTCTGTACCGGCTCTCGGGGACGTTGCATCCTGCCGTGATCCCTCGGCGCGCCGCCCACCGCGCCGCGTCTCGGGGTCATGGCAGGATCCCCCCCCCCCCCACGCCGGGGTCGAAGGGACCACATTCAAGTTCCCAGTTCCCGAAATCTCCGGTAAAGGGGTATTTTTCACGCAACAATATTACGTAATACGTAATACACGTAATACACAAAAAAATCGGACCGTATTGACTTTACACACCAGCGATAGTGGAGCTTTTAAAGGGAGGAATATGTAGACGCGTAGCATAAATAACATTGAGTGGGGGGGGGGGGGGGGGGGGAGGCGGGGCAAGATGCAATGTCCCCTTGTCCCTATAGAAACAGCTTTGCATCTCATAGCAGTCAATATATCTATACAATGCTGCATAGTAGCCGGAACTGATTTCTCATGCCTACAACTGTGACTAATTAGAGGTCCAGAATTTTGACATGATTGTGGTATATAATATTCTTATCTGTTGATTACATTAATATACATGCAATGGCTAAGTCAGCATTTGATTTTATGCTGGGAAAAAAAAGTTTCTGAAATGCTTCTTAAAGTTACAACACTTAATCTACTTCTGCTGTTGTGTTTTGTATTGCTTTCCAAATGTTAATAAGTTGAATGAAAAAACAAATCTTCTTTTTTTTAAAGCGTACAAATGATGAAAGAATGCTGCCCTTTCGTGCTACGTTATGTCATGCGAGTAATATTGTACCTACACAGAAATGAATGATAATGAGAAAGTATTAGCTAAGAACGAGAGAGAGAGGAAGAGAGTATATAAAGAGAGAGAATGGTGGTTCATAGGGAGAGAGAGAAAGTGAGAGGACGAGAAAGAGAGAAAGAGCCGATAAAAAGAGAGAGAACTGGTCCAGATAGAGAGAGAGAGAGAGAGAGAGAGAGAGAGAGAAAGGAATATGATAATAATGACATTAACAATGATGATGAAGTTAATTTAATGATAATATGAAAAAATAATAATAAATAATAATAATAATATATTTCCGAATTGTACGCAATCGTACATTTTCAATTGTTGTAAATTCATTTACTTTCTTATATTATTCCACGATGTAAAAACGCTATATATCCGTGTTTCCATCTGACTACGCCATCGTAAATTTACTACTGTGTATTATCTATTTGTGTATTATATTTTCTATTGTATTTTGTTTATGTGCTCTATGTAATGCCGACAAACTGGATTTCCAAATGGACCAATAAAATTAATCTGAATGAATCTGAATCTGAATCTGATTGAATCTGAATGAAAGAGAGTATAGAAAGAAAGAGAATTGTGGTGCATAAGGAGAGTGAGAGGACGAGAAAGAGAAAAAAAGAGCCGATAAAAAGAGAGAGAACTGTGGTACAGAGAGAAAGAGCGAGAGAGAGAGAGAGAGAGAGAGAGAGAAAGAAAGAAGGGGGAAAGCCCGGCGTCGTGGTCCACCTCCACAACCCCATTAGTTATACCGGAAGGAGAGACCGGGAGTTACAGTGATTCAGTTCACTTCTTGCCTCCCAGGCACAGCCAAATGTACTAGAAATAATAATACTACTACTACTATTGATAATACTACTAATACTACTGCTACTAATACTAATACTACTACTACTACTAATAATAATAATAATATTAATGATAATAATAATAATAATAATAATAATAATAATAATAATAATAATAATAATAATAATAATAATAATAATAATAATAATAATAATAATAAGGCTAATAATGATAATAATAATAATAATAATAATAATAATAATAATAATAATAATAATAATAATACTAATACTACTGCTACTAATACTAATACTACTACTACTACTACTAATAATAATAATATTAATGATAATAATAATAATAGTAATAATAATAATAATAATAATAATAATAATAATAATAATAATCATAATAATAATCATAATAATAATAATAATAATAATAATAATAATAAGGCTAATAATGATAATAATAATAATAATAATAATAATAATAATAATAATAATAATAATAACAATACTAATGCTACTGCTACTTATACTAATACTACTACTACTAATAATAATAATAATATTAATGATGATAATAATAATAATAATAATAATAATAATAATAATAATAATAATAATAATAAACCATAGACAACATTGTCTCTGGTTGCCCAGTACTTGCAAACACCGATTACATCCACAGGCACAACAAGACATCAGCATACTTGCACAGGACAATTTGCCAGTATAACAAGATCAAAACATATTAACAAATGGTATGAACACCATCCTCCAATAGTAACTGAAATTGAAGAAGTCTCCATTCTCTTGGATACGCCAATCCATACTGACAGAGAGCTAAAAGCCAACAAACCGGACATTGTTGTAATGATAAGAAGAAAGAAAGATGCATGATCATTGGTATAGCAGTGCCCTCAGAAAGTAACACATCTGTGAAGGTCACGGAGAAGCTGACTAAGTACAGAGACCTTAAAATTGAAGTCAGCAGGATGAGGGGTATGAAGGTTCAACAAATCCCAGAAGCTCTAGGACACATAGAGAAAGGAAAGGAAAAGGTTAGTGACCGCATCATGGTTAACATTGACCTGAGCATCGTCCAAAAGATTGCAATCCTGGGGACAGCACACATTCTCCGTTAAGTATTGACAACAAATGAACACATACTCTATTGGGCGATTGGGACCATCATGGGGATGGTAGAATACGGTTAGTTTTATAATATTAGAACGCCCTGTGAGCTATGAGCCGACCGGACCTTCCATTTGGACAGGTTCTTAAAGTGCCGGAGAACAGTGCAATAAGATCAAACAGGGGGCTCTGGTAGAGCAAGTGTAAGCTTCCGGTACCCCATGGTGGTCCTTTCGCCTTAATTGTATCTGTTTTTTTACCTTTGTAGTGCTTGAGGTCCATGAATTGGACCAATCTCCCTTGTTGTAAATAAGATATAGATTTGAGAATGATAATAATAATAACATACGATGAGCAAGAAAGAAGTTATGTGATCCAACAATATAAACATGAGAGATCTCATTCCAAATATCGATTGCTCATGATTTTTCCTTTAAAGTTTTTACTTTGATTAATAAGTGCCGCTTTAACAGGCGAAAATGTTTTACCGCCGCGTCAGATCTCCGGGGTAAAAAACAGGAATTTACATGTGGTGTCTTTAAACATTAGAATGTGTCTTGTACTGTATCCTCTTGTCTCTTGTTATTTTTGGAAATAAAACAAGAGTAATAATACAAAAGAAAGTAGGGAATGACACTTCATTTAGTTGATACACTACTCCTGAATATGACCTGGACATTTTCATCTTGCCTCGGAAATGTCTCCTAGATTGAAAATTTCAATCAATCCATTCTGAAATTCTGTGAACTATTCGTCTTCCGGGTTATCAAGGTCCTGGGCCCTGTTTCATGAAACTTGTTATCAATAACAAGTTACAAGCTACTGTTATAAGCTACTGAAATCACGGCATCTGATTGGCTGAAAGCCAATTTGTCATAGAAATTCAGCAGTTGTTATAGATAACAAGTTTTATAAAACGGACCCCAGATCTTTGGATCAATGGAAGCCCGATGCTGACATAATATTGCTACATCTGCGTATAATGATCTGGGTTTTTGTACATAGAAAGAGAAAGGCCTTTATCACACAGTCCTTATTTGGGAATCCCAAAATAGCCAATGGTTGAACCGTATTAAAACTTCACCTGAAACACTGTCAATTGCCAAACGAAATTTATAACGACAGAACTTGTACCTTAACGTAGCGGACCAAACAGTTGTGAATAGATTGATTTTAAAGAGGTACATGTACAAAGGTGCGCTTGGATTTGAAGCCTGCAACTAAATTGAGAGGCCTTTATGGCCTAGTTTTAGTATTGAACACACTCCATTACAGAGAATTGCTTTAGGATTTGAAATGGTGTATAGAGCACAGGGCTCTACTAATCACTGACAAACATATTTTACCTGTTTACTAGTGTGTTCACTTACGAATTATGGCGTCCTTACTAAGTTTGAGCAAGTCCTTTTCTGGACTCATGCTTGTATTGTTCTACATAGCTGATACAAGTAATGGTAAGTAAATGATTACACATTGTCATCTTTACGTAACGATGTACCTTGTAAATAACCTCCTCTCATTAACAAAAAAGTATTCTTGAATATTAAGAACAACTCAATAATAAAGCTTTGCTGTAAAAAATTTAAGAAATCAACAAACAAAAAAACAAATATACATAACTAATTCCTTTTTTAAAAGTCAATATAAGTCTATATTATATTATATTTATATCGGGATTTTTGTTGCAAAATGTTACTTTGTACTATATGTGACAAAAAGAAGGAAATAAGCTGGGACCCTTTGAGTGTTGTAAGGTAGCAGGTATGGATTGACTCTCGTCCAAACGTGGTGGCGCATATCCAACACATGCAAATCTGCCTTCTCTATGTTATACATTTCCGACACATTCGTATTTATATACCGCTCTTTAGAAATCTAGTCATTTGACTGGTCGAAATTGTATTCGTGATTTAGCCATGCCCACCTACCGGTCAATAGTTTTTTTTTAAAGTTACCCGTTGCCCTGATCTAGCTATTATTATCGTTAATAACATTAGGCAAGCCATATTATCCTCCCAACCTAGCAAAATATATGTATGCATTTCGCATTCTATTGAAATACGATAATATATACAAATTGAATGAAATAGCTCGTTCCTAAGAAAACGTGTATAAATCTGATTATACAGTGCGTCCCAGAAAGAACGAAACCCGGAACTATCGATGTTTTATCATAACTTAGTCACATTTGTAATCAATAAATGACACATATTTTGAAAGCTTAGATCCTCCTCTTTCATTTGATGCAACTCATATGATGCATATTTCACGCATGAGTGATTAAAATTAATTCGAAGAGAGGAAACCAACATTTCATTTGGCGGACGGTATCTGAATTTCAACGAGAAAATCAAATTTCTAGAAAGTTGAGTTTCTGCCCTTTCATATGACACCTCAATAAAAAAAATGAGCAAGGAATGACAAAGTTCTGTTTGTTTAACGTAGTGCTTGCATTTCCATAATTTTATCAAACGAATTCGTTTTCATTGGCTGCCTGCAGTAGCAACAATCAACTTTGACAAAAGACTTAACTCCATTTCGTTGACAATCAGCCGTAGACGAAAGACTTCATGCATGGCTGATTGTCAACGAAACGGAGTTAAGTCTTCCGTTTGTTGCTACGGCAGTCAGCCAGTGAAAACGAATTTGTTTAATACAATTATGGAAATGCAAGCACTACTATCGGAATACATATAAAAAATGGTACAATGACGATGCTGACAATATGAAAACAGTCATCTGAGAGCAGGCGCGCCGGAAGCAGTTTGGGATTGGGGGGGGGGGGGGGCAAACATTCCAGGGGCTCACCTTCTAGGGGCAGTGACGTAATGAGAAAAAACGTTCGGAACGGGGGGGGGGGGGCAGACGAAAAATCTGCATCACCACCAGTCTTACACATTACATGCAGGTCCCGAGGAACGTTTTTCAAAGTGGAGTATTATAGATCAGGTAGAGCGTAAATTTTCGTGGGGTCCAGGGCATGAGCCCCCGGAAGCTCTGGGGTTTTAAGTATTTAATAACGGTTAGATGAGCATCCAGGGGCCCTCTTTAAGGCCATTGACGTGTACCGGGAAGGGAGCCCCCAGAAGCTCAGTGGATTTGGGTATTTAATTACGGTCAGATGAGCATCCAGGGGCCCGCCTTAGGGCCCTTAGTGGGGTCCAGGGGGCAGAGCCCCCGGAAGCTCAGGGGTTTTGGGTATTTAATTACGGTCAGATGAGCATCCAGGGGCCGCCTTAGGGCCCTTGGAGGGGTTCCAGGGGGCATAACCCCCGGAAGCTCGGGTTTTTTAGGTATTTAATTACGGTCAGATGAGCATCAAGGGGGCAGAGCCCCCGGAAGCTCAGGGGTTTTAGGTATTTAATTACGGTCCAATGAGCATCCATGGGCCGCCACAATCTATATCTAGACCTAGATCTACGGCTAATAATAAGACCAATTCATTCACGTAGGGCCTACCCTTTTGGTGCTCTTGCTGTCTAGCGACCAATTCTTCACACACGTACACGTATGGTATCCGCGATCGCTCAAACCAGTTTTTTAAGCAAGACTGAACTATTCCCGGTAACTTGAATTTTACCCTCAAACTATTACATGGGCGTGGCATTTTTCGTTTATTTACGGGAATGGCTAAAACCATGACTGCAATTTCGACCAATCAGATGGCTGGATTTCTTAAGTGAGGTATATAATGTCTGACAGTGAAGTGTAGCAAGTAAACAGGTTTCCTTGCATAATTTGAATATAAGGACACTGCTAATTTTTAAATTTCACGGATAGGACATACATGACATATTCATAATTCCTGCAAAGTTCTACATAATTTAAGATTGGCCGCTAAAGGGACAAACTGAGTGTCAAATTTGAAAGAACATAAAATTTAAATGACAAATTCATCTTTGTTTGATCAAAATCGGTTCAGAGACGGCTGAAATATCCATAAATATAACGATTTATAATACTTGTGTACCACCACAAATATTAGATACTTTGAAAAAGCCGTTGACAAAAAGCGAATAGCGCCTTCTACGTCGTATTTCAGCCAATGCCGATGTTGGCTTTTTTTGTTGGCATTTTCGTATCGGTTTTATTACGCACCACCAGCCGGCCCATGTATTGTTATTTTTAATTAAATAATTAATTAAAGGTCACCTTATTTTTGTTTAAAGTGGAGCTAAGTTGGTATGACCGTATTGGCTAAATTTCACACATTTTGGGGGTCTAAAATTACCTTCATAGCAATTTTAGGTTCTAAAAGGGCACTAGAAATGTCATAGATAAGAATAAGAGCAATAACCATGCACTTTGAATGCATTGGCGGTCTGAAAACAAAACTCAACTATCCCTTTAAGATATATTGGATTATTATGAAGAAGAACGTGAGGAAGACACATTTCCCCACTCGGTTTTTAGTTTTCTTTACATTGTGTATACCAAGTAAGCTCCCTATCCCCAAACATGCCAACAAATTGGACTCAACATTCGCCGCTAATTTGCATACAATGGATTTGAATAAACTTTGACATTTAAGCGGATCATCTGTAGGAAATTACGAGCAGGAAATAGGACATAGTGAAATATGGGGAATTTCCGATTTCTGTTCGTTTTCTAGGCATACATTAAATCGAAAGTTATTGAAAGAAGTGTACAATAGGAAGAAAAAAAACAATTACGGTTTTACCTGAAAATAGTTTAAAAAGGGATAGTTTTTTTTTAAATGTGGTCATCTTTTTTAAATTCGGCTTTCTATGAGGTATCAGGTGTTCAGTTTGAAACGAAAGCAGGCCCCATCTTTGAAAGAGTCGTGATTTAAATCGGTCGTATATTCACTTAAGTTAATAGCACTCTAAAAACTATAGGAAAATGAAAATGATGATTCATTTCCCTTTAAGAAAAAGCAGTAGAGCGGTAAAGTCGCATTTTTTCAAAGCGCATTTTACGGACTTAAAGTAAGAAAAAAAAGCACACATTTAACCAGAAGTAGTTGCCCGCCGTCTTTATGCATCTGGCGGAAAACCAGTGACCAGTGAATTTTACATGCGATGAAGTTGTGTTGAGAAGGGTGTGAAGAAAGAGGGTGAAGGGGGCAGAGATATTGGGAGAAGTTTAGACATGTAGCCTGTAGGTAAGACCGATATGATTGGGAACACGTTCATAGGGAAATGGCATAGAGTCGTATGTTCAAAGGCATTGTTTAACAATGTCCCCAGTTTTACAAATATGAGATGCATGGTCCTACGTGTTATCAGTGTCTGTGATATGGTGTAACTAATATTGAAATGTCCAGTTCTTTCAATTGAATGGAGAAATATGAAGGACAGTATTAGAATTGTTTTGCTTAAAAATGAATATAAAGAAGGAGGATTAAAAAATGCCCCATCTGTTATCTTTTAACCGTAAAATAAAAATCATTTGGATAAAGAGATACTTTGATGAAGGAAACAAAAGTAATTTTGTACATTCTCCGAAACATATGAGAGGGGATATTTTAGCTGCTATATCCGCTCTGATATTTTCACCACCTATGTTTTCACTGACATAAGAAGAAGAGGTGGATCTAACTTTATGCTAAGGGGGTTTGACCCAATGACGATGCTAAGCATCGTCCACGAGCCGCGAAGCGACGAGGCGATTTTCTTTGGTGGGTATTTTTAACCCCCGTATGTGATGTTTTCCTGGCATCTATACTAAAACAACTGAGACCATAAAAAGCAGTGCATGATAACATTTTATAAAACCAAGTAACAGTTTAATACACAGTTATATTTGCTAGGGGGAGGGGTACACCCGATGACGATGCGGATGCGGAGCATAGTGGTGTAGTGGCGAGGCGATGTTTAAGGGGGGGGGGGGGGTTGACCCAATGACGTTGCGAATACTGTGTGGGTCTGGACACATGATGGCGTTTTTCTATGCACATCACATTTTCACTTGGCAGCCCAAAGGTTGGGGGGGGGGGCGTAAACCTCCTAAACTCCCTCGTAGATCCGCCACTGCAGAAGATAAAAAGTTGTTTGAAATTTATGTCATTCATTTTTTTAACATATTTTTTTTTCTTGTTTAAAATTTAAATAAAACTTGAACTGGAACATATTTGTCGGGTCTGATTTCTTTTTAAATCTTAAAGAAACCACTTTAAAGTGCAATTACGCTACTATGTTCAAGATACCTTAACTAATGGGCATAAATTATCTAGGGAGGTGCATATGACAAACGGAAGAGTTAACATGATGAGAATCACTTACAATTTGACGTAATGTTCCTTCGTTGTTTTTTTAATGTTTCAACAATCAAATACTTAAATGACATTATGCTATAAAAGCACCAAAAGCGGAAGCAGGTTGTGAAAACATGGCTTTGTCGTTGACGATGAATCATACCCATGATCGCGTGAGACTTTGACTCTAATACAAGTATGTAATTGTAGTTAAATATACTCAGTTAGTATACTTACCCAGCATGATACCTCAGTAACCTCACATTTACGAAATTTAGTGTATCTAGAACTCTTAAGATGAAGGGGGGGGGGGTGGCTACATACTTTATATTAGGCACTGACACTTAAATCATCTG
>JAVYIG010007359.1:0-103033 GCA_035222895.1 Strongylocentrotus droebachiensis
GTTAATATCATCCACTTCAATATTTGGGGTTTAGCTGTAATAATGGTTATATAAGTTGTTTAATGAACAATCTGACATACTTTTAATTGCCAGGAAACCTTAGAAATATCACTTGAATCAGGGAAAAATTAGGGAATTTTCATTGGCCCAAGGGAAGGTACTCAATCCCTTATATTTTGTCTCCTGTCCAAACCACGTACCCAATGGATGTTGGATTGTGCTGGCTTTTTAGTGTATAGAATACCTCTTTAAAGATTTGAGTTCTGTAACTTATCAGGCAAAAAATCAGGGCATTTTGTTAATACTTTAGACTGAGAGCACTGGTAGAAAGTTTTATCATTTTCTGTTATATAAATATTGGACCTACATGTAAATATTAGACCTAAACATTTTTAATTAAAATTTATGCAGGGGTGAGAACAACAAGTACACCATGCAGCAAGCCCTAGTGGCCATTAACCAGGCTCTGAAGAAGAAAGAGGAGGAGCTTATGTCGTGCATGACGCAGAGTATTGGCGCCCTCAAAGTTCAACTGGCAAGCAGCGAAAAGGACCTGGAACAACGTCTCAAGAAACTCCAAAGTGTAAGAGAAATGTTTTGCTGTTAGTTATCTCTGGGGTATTCCAGTTGAGACAGATGAGCTGAATGATAATAATAAGCTGTTCTCACATAGCTCATTATTACATAAGATGATACATCCCTAGGTGCTTCCAAAGGGGTTTGGATATTATTACCCTAGTTTTAGCTCCAAAGACATAATCAGCTGTGTTGCCTTTCAAGGAATTCAACCTGCAAGGTTTCAATTTAACATTTTCAAATTTAACAAATTTTAGGGTCATTAGGTCAAAGGTCATGGGGCTCATAAGGTATGCCTGTAAAAAGCTTGTGAATACATCATCATTAAAACCAACAGATCAATTACAATCAAATTTGAATTTTAGAAGAAGAAAGATGTTTTGGTTTGTAAAGTTCCATCTAGTTTTAGTTTTTTGTTATTTTTTCCTTTTCAGTCCCATGAGAAGGCAGAGAAAGTTGTTGCTTCTGTAGCTGAGAAGTTCATGAGCGAGCATTCTGAGGTAGCAGAAGAGGTGAGTTCTTTCTCTTTTTTTTTATCTCTCTCTTTCACTTTAACAACAGTTATGTAGCTTGACTCCATTTATAAAGAGCTGCCTCTCGAATGGAATCTTGCAAGTTAGAATCTATTTTTATTATTTTTTGTTTATATTATTTTATTTGTATGTTTTATTAAATCAAAACTAATATCAAAATATTTACAGGTCATCAATAATGATTGGTAAGTTTGAATCTATCTTGAGCAGATTGACTGAAACTTCTTTTAGCTTGCAAACTTCTCCTGTTTTTCGGGGCAGGCAAACTAGTTATTAGCAAGGTGAGAACTGTCCGCCCCTTGGATTGATGTTAATGTGAGCGTTATTAAAATGATGGTCATGTGAGTAAGAGTGCAAAATCATATTTTGAACCCACTGCTATTCAAAAGGTTGATAATTCTCTGTACAACTGCCAGCCAATAACCTCAAACCTTGGGGAAAGATTGGCCAAGTGCTGCAGTCAAATGAAGTTTAATGACTTTCATTGGTACAGAAGTAGAGAGAGTGTTCCTATTCTTCTTCGTCTTCCTTTTCCTATCTCTTGATATATCCTTTAAACCCTAAAAACGTTGATTTTTTTTTTTTTTTTTTGTAACTTGGCATCCAGATAAAGTATCGCTGAAAGAATAAGCTCATTGAGTTTCATATCTAATTAATTAATTATTCACATATCTGCTAGTAGACATTTCTGCATTGTAAAAAATATTTTATGGGAGAATGTTCATTTCGGCTGCACGTTACCTGTTTGTCCGATTTTATAAAATTTGACATCAAAAGATACATAAGACGCTTGGCAATAAAGTCATGGAAGCTCACAGCGCAAAAATATCCTCTAAAGTATCGTGGCATGCATAGAGGGGGGGGGGGGGGGGGGGGGCTAGATTCTGCCCCCTGGCCCTTTTAGGGTTATCCCATTGTTTACTGAATTCTTTCATTTCCTTCTGACTGAGCCTCCATTCCCATAGGCTAATATATAACAAATCTCAGCAGCTTTCCTTCAGTGAACCGGTTCATTACACTAATTCAAATATCACATCATTCCACAACCATTGTAGATTGAGAAACTCTTGAGTGAGAAGACACCAGGGGACATTCCATCTCTTAACCTGTCCATCTCGGTCGACGCCCTGGACGTTACCAAGGTCCTGGATAGCCTCCAGAGCTTTGGCGCAGAGTGGCTGGCCAATCAGAAGACAGAAGAGAGACCTGCACTGGCTGACAGTGTCAAGGAAATCAAGGAAGGTGAGTTATGGGAAAATAAGTCTTAAAGCGTGACTGCACTACTTGTAGCTACTTGCACCCTCTATATAGCAAACAATCCCTAAGCGGTACCTGTTGGTCCCCCATGATCCCTTTTTTCATGTTAATTGAGAGCTGATTTGATGAGATTATTATTATTATTATTATTTATTCGGCATTTCAAAATACAAGAACAATACAGAGTAATATGCAAATTACAGCAATTACAGGAACATATATATATACATGATAAAGAAAGAACCTGAATCAGAGATGATGGGGCTGCCTGGGTTTGGAAAAGGTTAACTAAATTACCATGACCCACAGGTCTTCCTTCCCACACCCCTTCAACTCCATCTAGGTCAGGATAAAGAAATCCAAAGAAAACATATTATATAAATGAACAGTGTATAACTGGTAACTGGCAACACACTTGGTGTAATAAATGTAACATGAATGTCTCAAGCAATATAACATTCAAACTAATCATTTAAACATGTATAATAATTCAAATATGTGATTGAATTATAAACAGATTGACAAAACTTACCAATAATTATTATCTAATTTGTCTGCCATCGACTGTACTAAGTAATTCAATTAATTTGTAAAAAGAGTCGGATTTCATTATTAATTAATTAAAAAACAACTATTAGACAATGATTCTTAAATAGTTGAGGAGACAAATACATAGTGAGACTATAATAATTGAGATCAAGAATATTCTTATATTTATACAAATAAAAAATATGAGTTAAATTAATTACATGTTCAGAGTATGACAAGACCAGAATCGAATGACCAAATGAAAAAGAAAGTAAAGAAAGTAATGCCAGATGACATCAAGAATGTCAAGATCAAGAATATCCTTGCAATTATACAAATAAAATTATGAGTTGCATTAATAACATAGAGTAAGGACAAGGGCAAGAACCGAATGACCTAATGAAAGTGAAAGTAATGCCAGGTGGGTATACTAAACAAAATCATGTCAGCTGTTAGGTGGTATAGAAAAGATTGTAATGAAATTTAAAGAACGGAGAAAATTTCCTGACGAAGAAGAGTGAGAAGCTTTGAAATATTTCCAGAAACAATTTCGTCTTTGACATGTGAGGGAAGACTCTCCCAAATAATGGGAAATCTGTGAACTGCAGTTTGGTGAAGACGTTCGGTTCTTGCCCTGAGGTGTTGGAATAAAATGGTATGTTCACTCTGGCGTGGTCTTATGGCTACATTCTCATTCACTGCTTCACACCACACGATACCGTAGAGAGTTTTAATTACGAAGGAAATCAAGAGATATTTCCTTCTTGATTCCAGGGTAAACCATGCAAGGTTTTGGAGACGTTGTGGATAAGGCATTTCTAGACGCCTTTGTTTCAAAATCAGTCGTGTTGCCCTCCTCTGAACTCGTTCCAAGGCTTCCACATGTTTTCTTGTGTAAACATACCAGGATGGAACTCCATATTCCAAGATAGGCAACACGAGTGATTTGTACAAACATAACAATGCCTGCTGGGACACGCCCCTACCCAACCTAGAAATGAGACCAAGCATTCTGTTTGCCTTCTTAATTACATTATTAACTTGGTCATCCCATGTCAGGCTGGAATTGAGGGTAATTCCAAGGTACTTGATTGAATTCACTTGTTCAATTGTGTTATCATCAATGGTGTACTTTGTCTTTTCGACATTTCTCTTACGAGGGGCAATTCTGAGAACTTTGGTTTTCGTAGCATTAAGTTGCATTTTGTTAATGCTGCACCAGTTTATGACATGAGTAATGTCTGCTTGGAGCATTTGCATATCAGTCTCATTTCTAATTATGCGGTACAGAAGCGTGTCGTCAGCAAAAAGCACACATTTCGATTGGACTACATGGGTGATATCATTAACGAACAAATTGAATAGCCGGTGGTCCTAATACACTTCCCTGAGGTATTCCCGAGGTCACTATTGACCAATCAGACCGTGATCCTCGGAACTGGACAGTTTGTTCCCTCCCACAAACAAAAGAACTAACCCATTCCCACACATTACTTTGAATGTTATATTCCTTAGCTAATTTATTGAGGAGAAGATCATGGGGCATGCGATCAAAGGCTTTGCTAAAATCCAAGAAAATAGCATCAATTAGAGGGGTGGGTGTTACATCAAGGGACGAAAACCAGTCATGTGTGATGTTGAGTACTTGTGTAACACATGATCGTTTAGGTGTGAATCCGTGTGTTGTTTGGGGGAAAGTAGACCATATGACTCAACATGTGCTACAATACATTTGTCAACAAAGGTTTCCATCATTTTGCAAACGACAGAAGTGAGCGCAACTGGGCGATAATTGCGAAAATCAGAGGGATTGCCAGATTTATGAACAGGGATGACAATCGATTGTTTCCATTGTTTGGGTAGTTGACCTAGTGAAAGTGAAATTTGGAACATGCGTTGTAATACTATGGATATGGGCTCTTTCACTTTTTTGAGGATAACAGCCGTAATCCCATCAATTCCGGGTGATTTATTCAATGACAAGTTATCAATGAGCTTCACAATTTCACATGTAGGGAAATCAAGGGTATTCAATGGAGCAATAGGAAAGTCACAAGCACTGGGCAATTCAGGAACATTATCAGGGTCAGATTGATTAAAAACTGAAACAAAATAATCAGAAAAACAATTAGCAATCTCCTCGGGCTTGTTCAGTACATTATCTTGATCAGAAATTATAGGTGGAGTTGGGTTGCGTCTCAGAGAGCGCATATATCCAAAGAATCGCTTCCTGTTATCATGCATAGAGAAAAGACCATTCAAATAACGCCAATAAGACTTGTTAGATTCTTGCTTGGCATGATTGCGAGCTCTTTTGTACTTGTCCCACCATTCATTCCTTACGTCTTCCTCGTCTTCAAAATGAGATTTGGCTGAAACAAAAAGCTTCTTAGCCTTATTAGTTAGCCGTTTTATTTGCGGGGTTACCCATGGACAGAATTGTTTCTTATTTTGAACTTTATGCGGTATACAGTCATTGATAGCGGCTTGATACAAATCCAAAAATCCTTCCCAGCTTTCATCTACATCATTGTGATTCATGAATAGGTCCCAGGGAGCAAGCCTAAGGAGATTGTTAAGATGCTCATAGTCCCCCTTTTGGTAGCACAAGAACTTCCGTATGATTGATTTGGGTAATTGAGGTGTAACAGTATGGAATGTGATCAATACTGCATGGTGATCACTAATTACACAATTTGAAGTAACATTAATACTTTGACAGAGCTCAGGACGGTTCACAAAAACAAGATCAATAATTGTGCCTTTACTTGGGTCATCAAGTTGTGGCCTAGTTACATCAGTAACACACTGGGTCATATTCATTGTTTCAAATATCTGACGAAGTCTATCCCTATTTCTACAGTTTTCATCTTTCCAATTCACATTAAAGTCTCCGACGAAGACTATACCTTGATATTTTCTACTCAAATTTTGCACACTATCGACTACTGTTTCTAGTTTATCAAAGAACTCAGCCTTTGAATTGGGAGGTCTATACACTGAGCAAACAATCCATTTTAACCACCTGTCAGTGACCACGCAGGGATGTCTAATCCCTCCTGGCCAAACTAGTGCAGATAGGCTTTGATTTGGCAGCACTTGAGGACTGTTTTGCAAGATTATTGTTGTCAGCAAGCAGAATACAATTGTATCTCCAATACCTTTCTTTATTTAATAATCAAGAGAAATGAATGTATATTCTGTGTAAAATACTAACACATGATTAGTTATAATAATTGGAAACAATCATAAAACGATGGAGTTGTGCGATACTTTGTGGCTGTGTGCAAAAATTGCAATGATCAGTCATGTTGTTGCCAATATCAGGGGGGGGGGGGGACTCTGAGGGCTTTCCCCCTTCCCTCTTAATAGGAGGAACTCATAAGAGCCCATTACAGTAGGGTTAAGCACTTTAAATCCAGAATATTGTTACTACAGTCAAAACTGTCTATAGCGACCACCCAAGGGAAACACAAAAAGTGACCTTTGTAGACAGGTGGTCTTTGTAGACAGGTTCCTTTAGTACATGATTCAATGAGAAACCATTTTCAAGGGAAACAACAAATGTGGCCTTTGTAGATACACTGTAGGTGGTCTTTGTAGACAGGTGATTACTAAAGCATGTTTGACTGTATTATCATGATAAGAGTAATGACTTTGTGTCCTGTATGTTGGTTTTTCAGGAGACAAGCTGAAGGGATATGTTGAGAGTCGAATGGATGCTAAAGGATGTTTCTGGGTTTGTCAGGACCTGGTGGAAGGCATTACCAACCTGTTAGATGATCTTAGCTTTGAGATAAGGTGAGGATTGTACGACATATAATCCTTAAAGAGAAGGTTGAGTTCTGGGAAGAGGTGAAAAATAATTTGTGAGCATTACTCATTCTTATTATGCAAGTGTGGAAGAACATCAGTTAAGATATGTTCCCTGAAAAGCATGGCTCTTCAAATGCCTTCATATTCTAAATATACATGTAACATCGTAAAAATCGGGGGGGGGGGGGGGGGGCCGGCTTTTTACACCATGTGTTCGTGTAGTCCCATATACATCTTTCTGTTCAAGTGTTTGTAACTTTACCAAGACTTGGCCAAATTTCTTATCATTTTGATGATTCCAGAACCTTGCAATACACACAAATTCTTATATGCTAGATGATCAACCTTTTCTGGTTGGTTCCACACCGTTTCTTTCACAATGCAATCGCATGATAAGAACTCAACTTCATCTTTAAAGGCATTGTTCAACAATATTTCCAGTCTTACAAATCTGAGATGCACGGCCCTACGTGTTATCAGTGTCTGTGATATGGTGTAATATTGAAGCCCTAAAAAAATTGCGCTTCAAAATGACAATGAAAATGAAGTGCTTCAAAAAATAAAAATCTTTGAGTGACCGGTGTTACCATACTCATTTTCCCCAATAGACTGTAGTGTTGTTCAAAACTGTTTGACATTTCTAATTCTAATCATAAATATCTTGAAAATCAGACAGGCGATCGGCTTGTAAAAGTCATGGAATTCCTGACTGACCTCAAGGTTTATAATTATGATTGCAGCATGAGCTAAATCCAGGATTTATAGAATCTGAGGCAAAGTATTCTGGATTAATATATTCAAGGCACTTGTGCATGTACCTTGTTAAGCATTTAGTTAAAAAGTGAACTCAAGTTCATTCTAAAAAACTGCATTTCATTGCAGTGTTCTATTCAAAATGCAAATCCATAGTTATGTGCCTTATAGAAATTGATGCTTTAAGACCTCCTCATAACTCATTATTTAATCAGCTTTAATATCTATAGAGTAGTGAAGTGTGACGTCATCAATATTTTTTTTGTTGAATTTCTCGATTTTTTCTTCATTTTTTTTGAAAGAGCATCAAAAATAATGTCCGAATGACCAAAACCAATTGAATATGTTAAGTATTGGCTGAGATATGACCATCTGAATAAATATATTCCCTGTTGTATGCTCTTGCTCCTAACCAATATTTATTCAGATGATCATATCTCAGCCAATACTTAACATATTAAATTGGTTTTTTCGACATTTGGACATTATTTTTTAGGCTCTTTCGGAAAATGAAGAAAAAATTGAAAAATTCCAAAAATTGATTTTTATGACGTCACAGCTTCGGTACTCTATAACATGAGTTTGTATCATTCATCACATGTAGAAAGGACATTATCACTCATGGCTGGGAGGATTTGACTGTCCAAGAGGGCTCACTTTGCGTTGCCCAGTATTATCAAGATAACCGCTGGTACAGAGCCAGGGTGGAGAAACTCAAAGAGGTATGTATTCACCCTTTATATTACCATGTCCAAGATCAGTCTGGGAAAGAAATAATCTACCTGGGGAATGTTTCACAAAGATCTAAAGTTGAACTTAACAATTATGGAAAGCCATTAGCATCCTTGAAAATATTTTGTAAAAGTTATTTTTAAAGGCTTAAAATGTTGATTCAAATCATTCATATTTTCTATTATCATGGGAGATGTCATGTTCTTGATGTGGAATTTATGAAGTCTAAAATACTTGTATTTTTGCTTTTGAATATATTTCATTATGAGGCTACAAATCGCTCCCCATGATATTTAAGTCAAATTTATAGGTAAGTTTGACTTAAAATCTTTGTGAAATACCCCCCTGGTGTAAAAAGGACATTGATTGAGAAAAGAAAAGTCTTTTGTGTACTTGAAAGGCAAGACATTGAGCTACATTTAATGCTCCACACCCAGGAGAGAAATGGGGACCTGGTAGGCTGACTAAAGCCTCGTGATGGTAATTGCCATATGCCCATACAGTGACCATATGGAAGCAATACTACCCACGGAGTGGAGATGATGCACATTGTGTGCGTGAAGGAACCTGATTACCGGGTTATGATAATCTGTACAAAGTGCTTAGAGACGGTATTCCGTATCAAGCGCTGATAAATCCAGATTTATTATTGTTACTTCCATCACTTAGTGTAGAAGATTATCTTAAAAAATTGTCCCATGAAAGGAATGGCTCAAGTAAAAGCTAACGATTGTGGACCACACTTTCATGCCACATGTTTGTGTAGCCCCATATATACATTTCTGTGCACAGTGAATGTGACTTTGAGCAGTACAGGGCTAATATCTTATAATTTTGATGATTCCAAATCCTCATAGTAATTATACACCAATACTTTTATGCTAAATGAACAACCTTTCCCGATCGCTTCCTTCACAATGCAATCCGTGGTATGATCCCCAATCACGGCACTTATGACCTTTGGCAAGGCATTAGTCTACATTTGCCACACTCGGCCCAGGTGAGGTAAATGGGTACCTGGCAGGAATCAACTCCTTGAAATGCTAAATCGCTGTAATGGCAGCTAGGCTAAAACCGGGGTAATGATTGAATAGTGCGCCTCGGAATAGAATTTCTAGATAGACGGCGCTATATAAATGCCTATTATTATTATTATTATTATTAATCCTATCACCAAACCTGTACTTTATCTTTGAATACCCTTTCATTCTCTTATAGCACACAGCAGAGGTACGTTGGTTGGACTATGCACACGGTGATGAGGTTCAGTTGAGTCATATTCAGCCGCTAAGAGAACGCTTCACCGCCATTCCTTTCCAGGTTAGTCACAGGTGTCAAGCTTATCCCCCTTTTGAACAGTTGTTTTAAAGTGGGACTGCACTACTTGTAGCTACTTGCGCCCTCTATATAGCCAACAATGCCTAAGCGGTATACGTTTGTCCCCTATGGTCCCCTTTTTCTTATGTTGATTGAAAGCTGATTTGATAAGATAACCACCTGCTAGTGACCACGCAGAGAGGTTTAATCCCTCTTGGCCAAACTAGTGCAGATATGCTTTAAAATGTTAAAATGTAACACTTCCAAGTGATATTGCATCATAAATGACAGGGACACCATAGTCTCTCCTTCTCCAACATAAGATGCAACAGGGATGTTTAGCGTTTCACCTTCTTTCCAAGAATCATTCCTGCCTGGAGTCTCTACTTCCCCCCCCCCCCTCACATTTTTGCCTGCAATTCAGTACAAACCTTCAAAATCAGACTTTAAAATTTAAAAAAAAAACTTTTCTCAAGTTTTTGGCTATCAAATACTTAAAAAAACATGCATTGCTAGGATTATTTTGTCATTTGGAGTTGTTGTAGACCATGTTCTTTGATATTAAGTGACTCTTTATGACTTTGAAATTAATAATATTACTCTTAAGAGAAGAGGCAAAACATGCGAGCCACCATTTTGGATTATAATGTAGGCACGCAATTTTTTTACATTGCCAATTAATCAAAGGCGGAATTGATATGGCTTAGTTGTTTGTTAGTGTGAGCACACAGAAAACTGTGTGAAAACTACCTGTCCCATCTTGTGTCTTTCAGGGTTTGGAGTGCTCACTCTTTGCTGATATGTCTGAGGAGATGCCTCGTCAAGCTCGCTGGGAGTTCACTGATCTCGTCTCTAACATGCTGTTGGACTGCACTGTCATCAAGAAGGTAAGAGATCGTTACAGGAGGTTGTGATCAGTATCTAGGTAAAGGCATTAACCAGCAATTCCAAGGCTAAGGATTTGACCCCCTGATGACCAAGGCTTGAAACCTCAAGGCAAAGGAAAATGCCAATATATTTATAAAGAAAGATAATGAAATTACATTGAATGAACAAATGTTGCAGTTCATACAATCATACCCCCCAACAAAAATGGACAAAGAACATGGATTTTCACAACCTTAACATGGTTTATTATGAAGTATCAACAATGTTCCTTTCAAAGCAGTATATCTGTTACAGGATGTATGAGTACTTCAACTGTTTTTTAAATTTAAAGAAAAGTGCATAAACTCCAATGTCATTATTGAATTAGTATGTATTGATTTGTACTTCTGCAATTCAACTGGGTGTATTGATGCCTGAAGTGTCTCTAAAATCGATCTAATATCAATGTATGAAAAGAGAAGGCATGAAACTTAAACTTTTAATGTAGCTTTGAATGCTCAAGTCTTTATCTAAACAGTCTGTAGAGTTACTTACTACAGGCCAGAGTAAAATATACAAATTACACATGGTTATTGAAATCAGTTGACAAACAGGTGCTATAAACATGGAGGTGTCCTACCTGGTAACAACTAATGTATGCATTTCACATTCTGACTATTGAAATACAATTATTCGTATCAGATGAATGAGATAATTTGTATCAAGGCACTTCATTAAGACATATGCATTAGATTTGTCTATTGTCTTTCAAACGTAAATGGCATGAACAGTTCTCAATACTTGATCCATTTTACCTTCCAATGTTTGATCCATTTTACCTTCCAATGTTTGATCCATTTAACCTTCCAATGTTTGATCCATTTTGCCTTCCAATGTTTGATCCATTTTACCTTCCAATGTTTGATCCATTTTGCCTTCCAATGTTTGATCCATTTTATCTTCCAATGTTTGATCCATTTTACCTTCCAATGTTTGATCCATTTAACCTTCCAATGTTTGATCCATTTTGCCTTCCAATGTTTGATCCATTTTACCTTCCAATGTTTGATCCATTTTACCTTCCAATGTTTGATCCATTTTACCTTCCAATGTTTGATCCATTTAACCTTCCAATGTTTGATCCATTTTGCCTTCCAATGTTTGATCCATTTTGCCTTCCAATGTTTGATCCATTTTACCTTCCAATGTTTGATCCATTTTGCCTTCCAATGTTTGATCCATTTTACCTTCCAATGTTTGATCCATTGTACATCTAGTTGGCTTCTGCCGATCAAGGGAAGGTACCTCTGTATCTCATCAGACTTGAACAAACAGAAGGAGAGAAGCAAGACATTGCAGAGACTGTCTGGAATAAAGGTATGTTCATCATTTTGATTGGATTACTCTACCAACAACCTTATGTACCGTAGGACCCCAAATCATTTTCAAAGTCGCATGTTAGCTTGGAGAAAAAGTAAACTTTATTGTAAGAAACTGCTTATGGTAAATACATACTTTTAAAGTTGCTACCAAATGTATTAAACTTCTTGTATGTCTGTATTGTAGTCTGGGTCTTTTTTCCTGGAGTATATAATCATTTGAAATCCTTTTGTTAGGTTGCTATATGGAAACTTTTTCTGCTTCTCTAAGTAGAAGTGTTCTAGTCGAGTGGTTAAAGTAATTGACTAGAAATTTGAAGGTTGTGGTTCGTTCAAAAGTTAATGTGGTTGAATGAGCAAGTGGCGCTTGTAAAGTGGTGACTGGCCAGAACGCTCCTCAAGGAGTAGAGAATGTGCATACATTTTGTGCGGGTAAGCCTGAATCCGATGACCAGGGTAAAAATATATACTGCACCTAGAAACAAAGTATTAGGCGCATTATAAATGTGAGCTATTATCATTCTGCTTTACTGCCTGTATTTATCTCATTGATTGTCTTTGTGTCCTCCTTTACAGCACAAGATTCAAGAAGTAGCAAGGTAAAAACTAGGTTTGAAGTCAGAATATTGACAATTTTTAACCGTCTTCCTTCCTAATCTTGTAAAATCAAACGGTTCTTTCTTTTTTTGTATGTGCATGGGGAGGGGGGGGGGGGGGGGGTAGGTCTGGTTTGTTTCTGCATTGTTGTGTCTTTTAGCATATTGTCAACATGACATGTATAAGCTGTAGTAAAGAATTGCAACTGCACAATTCATTTTTAAAGCCTGTTTATATGACGGATTAGATTTTGATGTTAACATTAGTTCAATGTCATACCACATCGACCTAACCACAAAGTTTTCTTGGTGTAACATATTAAAGCCACACTGCACTACTTGTAGCTACTTTATAAGCCCTCTATATAACAAAAAATGCCTAATCGGTAACCATTGGTCCCCTATGATCCTCTTTTTCTTATTTTATTTGAGAGCTGAGTTGATGAGATAACCACCTGTCCAGTGACCTTGCAGGGTGGTCTAATCCCTCCTTTACACAAGTACAGATGGCCTTTAACCCTATCTAACCCGGGGGGGGGGGGGCTTTAGAAGCCCCCCCCCCTCGACATTTTTCGCGATAATTTTTTAATGCAAGGACATCTTGCACTGAAATTTTGTGACTTTTTTCTTTCGAGTCTAGCGCATCTTTTGAAAGAATTTTTTGAAAATCGGACCTACCATTACAAAGTCACGTGTCCTTTTGTCTTTGCATGTTAGCCCGAAAATCGCTCATTTTTGTGATTTGTGTACAAAACATATGGAAATCTCATTTTTCAAATAAAGAGATAAAACATTCGTTATTTGGTCTTGTTTATAGTTTAGGTGTTTCTTTTGGGGTCAAAATAGTTGAATTATAGTTGGAAATGAAATAAAACAACAAAAACAATAAAACACATAAGTTAAAAAACAAAGAAATACATAAGAAATTATCAAAACAATAGATAACATAAGGAATAACCCTGGTTTTTCAAATGTTTGTGTTGTATTATTATTCCAAATGGTCTAACAAATATATGTAGTGAGAAAGAATGCTTAAATATGAATGTCTGATTTATGGGCAAAAATGTGATTTATTTGCATAAATTACCATAAATATGCAAATGAGTCAATATTTCGTTTTGGACAGGGACCGATCGCATACCGGGACATCCGTCTACTCAACGAGGAAGCCAAGGACATCCAGATCTTGAAGGAGGTCGTCAACTCCAGCAAGACGGCGACGCCCGACGATGCAGCCAAGACGACATCCGATGAAGCGGACAAGACCGGCAACGGGGAGGAGGAGGAGGGGCAGAAAGAAGATGGTGAGAAGGACCAAGAAAGTAGGGAGAAGATTGAAGAGCCCGAGGAGGGACAAGAGATACCAGATGAAAGCGAAGATGCAAAGCCTCCCATAATAGAGGAGGAACCTCCCAAGATAGAGGAGGAACCTCTCAAGATAGATGAGGAGGAGGAAGGGAAGAAAGAAGAAGGAGAAGTAGAGAAAGAAGAAGAGATTGGGGTTTCCGAGAGTAAGAAAGAAGAAAAGACAAGTGAAGAATCACAAAGAGGTATTAATAATTGATGGGATAAAGATGAATGATAAAGGAAGAGGAGAAAGTTGAATTTATGTTTCAAGTGATGAATGCATCTATGGGTAAATGAAATGAGATTTGTTTTGTATATGTTGGCACAGTAGCAGTAGAGTTAGAGTAGCCATTAGTACCAAAGTTAGTATGTGATGTTTGCACATTGCCAATCTATTTTTATTCTTCCTCTTGTTATGGCACCATTCAATTTCTGCCAGTCTTTATCCAAATTATTTTCATTTCTCATATCTTGCAATGTTATGCTGTACATGTATATTATGCATCTGTTTGCTCTCTCTATTCTCTTCTTTCTTTGTCATTCATTCTTCCTTTCCCCTTCCTCCTTCCCTCTTTATCTCTCTCCCTCTCTGTTTATCTCTGTTTCTCTCTTTTCTGGTCCACATCACCTTTTCATTCCTCAGTGTTTATTAGAAATGCTTTGCACGTTTGCTTGTTTGCTTTATATCGAGATATCAAACACACAAATGACTATACTCCAAACAACAGTGCTAACTTTTTGTATTCTCATACATTCTCCTCCTTGCTTCCCTGCTTTCCGAAAGAAGAAGAGAAAGAGTCCTCCAAACCAGAGGAGGAAGAGGGTAAGATGGAGAATGGAGCTGATGGAGAGACAGAAGGAGTGAAGGATGAAGGGAAGGATGGAGGAGAAGGCCAAGAAGACCTGAGTCTAGCCCAGAAGCTTGAGAAACAAGGAGACACTGCCCAGACTGATGGGGGTAAGATTTGGGGAACAGCAAGAAAGTGAAGTTCAAAGGAAATGATCGCAGGGCCCTCAGGGAGAACATTATTAGTACTGATTAGGCTTCTATGTGTAAACAAGACTTATTATTAGTAGAAGTAGTATTATTGTAGAGATGTCATGGTCGAGTGGATATGTCACTGGACTGTGGATCACAAGGTCCGCGCTTCAAGTCCCGCCGCGGCACTAATATCTTTTGGCAAGACATTGATCTACATTTGCCACTCTCCACCCAGGTGTTAAATGGGTACCCGGTAGGACGCGAAAGTTAATGTGGTTAGATGAGCAAGTGTGCGCTTGTAAAAATGACGCCTGGCTGGAATGCTCCCCAGGGAGTGGAAAATGTGCACACATTGTGTACGGGTAAGCCTGAAAGACCGGGGTAATACTATATCTTTAAAGCGCTTTGAGAGGGCCTGCGGTCATGAAATGCGCTATAAAAGAACAAATTATTATTATTAGATTCATTGACATCACCAGTTAAAATTTGTTAAGGAAAGGTACAGGCTTGAATCCATGCCAAAGCTCTAATCAGGGGCTTGTAATAAATGGATTCCGCATCTAAGAGGGCCCTTTGAAGCAGTCCGAGGCACCGAGAGTCTTTTTTCCCCCTATCATAATCCCCTTAATTCCCCACCCGGACCGCACAGCTCGTAAATCTCACTCCCGAAACTGAGTGACATAGGGCTCGCGAAATGCATTGTTGGAAATACACATCGGCTGCTAACAACAAAAATATCGCCGTACAGTAAGGGAAGAGTATTTGGTAGGCGACGATTTAGACTTTCTGACTGATTTTGAGGAAGATTTGATTCTTGAGCCTGGTGTATGGGAAGTTGGAGACCAATACAAGTTATGCACGTGTGAAATTCCATCAACGGAAAATCTTATTCGTTGCAGCGAACCAGAATGTACGGTTTCATCGTGAATGATATGCGTAGGCCACTCCAGCAAAGCATAGATAGTTGATACTAATGCGTATTGACTACTAGCACTGCAGTACGTGTAAATAGGCAGCATTTGAATACATGAATAGTCAATACACTCACAACATACAAATGCACATAATTAATCCGATGCGATTGATCGGCAAGTTTGACAGTAGACTCACAATTTTAATTTTTAAATTATTCTTTCTAACATTGGAAAGTTTAACAAATTATATTTTAATGCTCTTTAGGTATCATCAATCGTCACTAAAGTACTGCCTTTGAATGAAATCAGTTGAGTTTTGTACAGTGGTGTTTGAAATGTTGATAATCAATAGCACAACTTTTAATACACGGCCAGGTTAGTAATGCAGCTGCAGCTATGTGTGTTAATACCACCAACAACATCCAGCATGTACAGCCCAGCGAGCACGGCGGCTTTCGCGTCGCCGGCCCGTACTCGGGGTGAAAAGTGGTGATGAATTGACAACTTCTAACCCTCATTAAACCAAATGCGCAAATATATAACACAATTTCATTTAGTTATTTTAAGAGATAAACTTATGGACTACCTTCCTAGCTATGTAAAAATTTCGGAAACTTTCGGAAAATGTCAATAATTAGAAGAGAACGTGATGATGATGAGAAACTTGCATTCACTCTAACTCACGATTTCCTTGGTCGATTTCGCTGGTTCAGATGGCTACGTCTTCAGTAGAGTTATCCGAGCACAGCGAAAGCATTTGATAACCAATAGAAGGTTGCTTTGTGCCATAAGTTGTTGATTGTGTGTTTTTTATATTATAGCTATATACATCTTCAATCAGTATGACGTCATTTTCTCGGTGACTCGCATGGCTTCAAAGCCTTCTTTTTACGACCAAGTGTTTGGAGAGCTTAGGGAAGCAGGCCGCGTTGCGTAACACTTCGTAACATTTGGATCGCCAGAGGGCATCTGTGGTCTGATAAGGGCGGCTGTTGATGGATTTAATGGCTGAAGAGGGTTACATTACTTGATGTTAAGCCAAGTTAATCTTGAATATCTTTCCCTCGGGAAATTCTTTCGAGACGGTACATCCATTTAAACTAACATACCCTGCTCTAATGTTCTTTGGCAAGACATTAGTCTACATTTGCCACACTTGACCCAGTTGAAGTAAATGGATATTGGTAGGAATTTCTTGAAACTTCAGTACCTCCATTAGGGCAGCTAGGCTGAGCCAGGGTAATAATTCAAAGAACATTGGAAGTGCATAGAGACATGGATAAATATATGTATGTGATATTGTTATATCATTGGATTGGTACAAAAGGAATCTTTTTTTCATCAAGACCACCTGCCTATAAAGACTGCTTTTCTAAACGGGGCGTTGTGGCGTGAGCCTATGATCCAGCTAACAATGGAAGTGGAAGTTACAAACTGCTTCAGCCGAGGAATCAGGTTCGAAACTGAGTCACGTCTTTCGGATAGTGGCGTTAAAGGTCGGTCCCCAGATGTAAATAATCATATCTGATTGACAAACGTCTGTAAAAATCCAATCAGACACACACACACACACTCCATTGAGTGGTCTTTATAAACAGGTTTCACTGTACCATCAAGTCATTTCAACTTTCAAAAATATGTCCATCTTGTTGCAGTTCCCACAGGAACGCACATGTCCCCCATGGCGTTCATCGCCGCCCACGGCAGCTACACGGCTATCAACGGCATCAGTAGCACTGAGAACAGCCAAGCCCTGACACCATTTGCAGGACCACAGCCGCAGCTGGACGCAGGCTGGTATCAACACTATGCAAGCCACTATGCCCTCACCAGTATGGGGTATGTCCCTCATTCATGTTGTATTGCCCTTTAGGTGCCAAAACATGGGTCGGTCGGTCAGAAATCTTCTTTCTTTTTTTCGCCCTTTTTGGGCTGATATTTTTCAATTTTGAATGCCTTAATTTCTTTTTTTAAAGCCGACCGTAGATTTCAAGATTTTTGGGTCTGTCACAAAGGGCAATACAACATCTATTTTGTTAGGCCTCTTATTGTTACACTCTCAATATTGTATATCAAGTCTCTACTATAGTTTATTAAATTTAAATTATATGTTAAGGATGATGAAGAACTCATTCAAATCCCTGATTGTGTATACTGTGTATAATTTGCATGATTTGTCAATTTCTACTTTCATTTTTGATCCAGTTAATAACAAATTGCCTCCTTTAATAAAGTACTGTGGCATTATAGAGCATAGCGATTTCACTTAACAAAAAGAAGATGGAAACTTGCGTCTTCCAAAAATTCAGAACGACACAAGGTCAATTTTTATTGTCTTTTGTGGGCAGTGAATTTTATAATTACCTATTAATGTCAGATTAAGAAGGTCTAGAAATATCTTTAGGAATTCTGTTGCAAGTCATTTGTTGAACTAATCATAAATGAAAATTGCTCTTCCTCTATATGTAGATAAAATGTCACTTTAATGAGACATATTTGGCTGAGAAAGATGTATTATAGTTTTGTTTCAAGTATTCATATTCTATTCTGTTCTCTTTCTCTCTTTCTTTTTTCTCATTTCTCCTCTTTCTCTCTATCTCCGTCTTTTACCTTTTTCGATCCCTCCTTCTCTTTCCCTTCCTTTTTTCACCTCCCTCTCTCTTCTTTCTTTCCCTCCATTCCTTCCTCTCCCTATCATAACTTCCCTCTTACTTTCCATCTCTCCCTTTTCTCACTTTCCATCTCTCCCTCCTCCTGTCTCTTGTCCTTTCTCCTTGCATCACCCTTTCTCTTCATTCACTATTGTATCCAGGCTTCCTGCAGGCATGGCTGCTAGTGGAGATGCATATGGCATGGGTATGTATACAAGAAATAGTACAGAAATGATTTATTTATGATGATAGTTATGATAAATAGTATCCAGAGTTTTAAAGTGCTTCATGCATCCATGATATCTCTATAAAGCATACAAAACAAGATATATTAAGTTCTGATTGTGATCAGATTTGTTTTGTTTTGAAATAGAAAAAGAGAGAAGAATGTTGGGTGGAGTAATCAAAATTGTTTTACATAGAACAATTGCAAGTTGATATTTACAGATATATGAAATTATGTAACAAACGTGTATTATGTGTAAGGAAATTAATGCAAATTGAAATAGTTAAACCGTTGGCCTCTCTAAATAAGATTGATTAAGTTCTGATTGTGATAAGATTTGTGTTTTGAAATAGAAAAAGAGAGAAGCATGTTAGGTGGAGTAATACAAATTATTATTTTTCATAGAACAATTGTAAATTAATATTTACACAAGCACGAGAGCTAAAGTTAGCTTGGGTTGTTCAAAGTTCAGAGTCATTGGAGTGGAGATATGCCTTCAAATCTCAAAGATATATCTCGTTAAACTAACTTCAAAAGGCTTGGAAAACATCTTGTTCAGGGAATCTTTTCTGTCTTGCCTTTAAATAATTCTACTATTCTATTTCATTGTTTTACAAAGTAACAAATATACTATTTCTCCTCTATATTCACAGTACCAGGCTCCCATCTTGGAGTCCATGTTGCCACCCCTATGACAGCAGATGGAACGTTCTGGGCTGCCAGGGTCAGAGGTCATGAGCAAGAGATCCGATTCAGGAGACTCATGCATGAGATCAGGTAGCTAGGCCCTTCATTTAGTGTTGGTAAACTTTGTGGTTATAGTACACTATTCTTTGATCAGCTTAAATAGCTACAGTATATATATATATATATCAACCAAAATTTAGAAGTAGACCAATGTCCTGATTTTATTTGTCCTAAGAACAATTATAGAAACCCAAAAGTTCAATGGGAACATAAAAAAGCTGTCTCAATAAGCCAGTTGATAGTTGCGTGTGTGCGTGTGTGTGTAATTGGGTTTTTACAGACGTGTATCAATCAGATATGATTATTTACGTCTGGGGACCGATCTTTAACGTCACCATCCGAAAGACATTACATGATACACGTTGCAGTCTGAGCATGAGCAGATAAAGGTCATTGCAGACCAAATTGTGAAATACATGGAGACAAAATACTGGATACGTGCTCATGTAAGTTACATGTATGTAATCATTATTCATTTATGCACAAGCAGTGCACTCCATGATACACGGGTGGAAATATTCTTTGAAAAGGGGAAACAAAAAATAAAGGCCATTTATGTAGCACCTCCATCACTTTAGGAGTGATTATTTCAATATGAACAAAGTGGGACCTCTTCAGGCTTTGAAGATCTGTGGATATTCGGAGTCATTTAGGACATGTGCTAACCGTGAACTGGTCTATAAACAAGACAGTCTGTCTTTCTTTACAAGTGGTCGCTAAAGCAAGTTTGATTGTATTTTTATTTTGCCTTCATCTCTCTCTCTTTTTTTCTCTCCCTCTCTCCCTCCATCTCCTCCTATCCCACAGTGCTCCTGCCGACCCACTGACCATAGATCAGCTTCATAGAGGTAAGATGGTGTGTGCCTTCCAACATGATGTGGGGCATTGGTGCAGGGCTAAGGTGGAGGAAATCGCTCAGGATGTGGTGAGTCTCAACTCTATTCTTATTTCAGGAACATTTTCATTTTGTATTAATCATTGGAGTCACCTATGCTTGGAAGGGGATAAGCAACTGAATCATTGTAACTCTCTGGTCACTCCTTCCGATAGAACTTTTCAATAACGACCAAACAGTTATAACAGCAAGTTAATACAAAATATTTGTGCCTACTGCCAGGTTTACAGCAAGTTTTGCTTGAGAATTTTGCTTCTTGATCTAAGGAATTGCTGTGCATGTTGGTTTTGTTTGAGGTAAAATCTCCCCCTCCCCTCCATTGGTTTCATGCAACAGGTTTCCTTGCTTTGAATGACATTTAAAGTGTATTTGACCTCTTAAGTTTGTACCCTTTTGTGTGTGTGTGTGTCTCTCTCTACGTTGGGTATGCTATATTTTTAAAAGGTATATGGTGCTATAGTGGATTTTTTTTTTTTTTTGTCTACTTACTTTTCTAATATCAGTTAATTTGCTGTTGATGTTTTTCACTAATTTTCATTCAATACTAGTTTATTAAGTCATTGACTGCATAATGTAAAGTAACTTTTCAGTCACTGCACTTAGTTGAATAGTTGAAATATTTATTGGTTACTGAATCATCATAGGTTATAACAATAATGTGACAATGTCTTTACATGAGTATAAAACATAAGTTAAATTACATTTCCACATTCAGTAAATCATAGATACATACGCTCGAAGAGGTGATGATACAGAAGGGCTACAGCCTAAGCGTGACAGCTTGATACGCTTGCAGCCCAGAAACATTTAAAATCATAACGATTGTAAAGTAAAGTAAATTACAAAACATAATTGGGGGAAAATAACAAAAAATAAACAGTGACTTGCAACCAAAAAAAAAAATGGGATAGAGGGTGCATGGGAGGGGGATTTTCCTGCTATATCAAGGAAATGCTGACAAACATATATGATATCATGTGTTAATTTAAGAGATTTGTCAATATTTGCTCAATAAAATTGATTTCACACTTTTCTTGAAAGTATATACTGACTTCAAGTTACGGATGTCAACGGACAGTGAGTTCCAAATATCCGGACCAGAATGTCTTATAGATTTCATAGCCATTGTTGTTTTAGGATTACATAAATGGTATTTATTTGATTGTCTGGTTGGGTATGTATGAATATTTCTATTCAAACAAAACATTGGTGGGAAGTGGGAAGGTAGGGAATCATTATGTAGACGGAACATGAACAGTGCTTTTTGTAAAAAGTTAATATCAGTTACTTTCAGAGTTTTTAACCTCGCGAATAGGGGATCAGTGTGATCGCGATATCCAGCAAACTCATTACTCAACTTAACTCATTACTTCTTTTCAAAGGTTGAATGAGAACAGAAAATGAGAAAAAGTGATCAGTATTAACAAATTGCAAGATGTATTAAACAAAGAATTTATCACTTTGCAAAAAGCGGAGATCTTGTGACGATTGACTAGAGCCTTAGAAATGATAATGGTAGCATAGTGAAAATTATTAATTTCATCAACAAAACAAATGAGAATTGTCCTGTAACAATATTGAACCTAATACGGAGCTGCCAATTCAAGATAACAATGAAACACTATTTTTGTTCATCTCCTCCCTATTCATAACTTTGTTGCAATTTGAAATGTGAAAGAAAGTTATATCTTGGCAAAGATACAATAAACGTTAATTATCCTATGTCTTGAATCAATGTGATAAATACATTTATATCTTTTTCTTGACTTCAATCCCCAGGTTCATGTGAGATTGATTGACTTTGGATCAGTAGCTACATTGGACTGTAAACAGCTCAAAGCATTGGATGTTAGGCATGGAGTCTATCCATTTCAGGTAAGCCTTTATGACTTTTGTTAACATAAGTGATATCTTCTATTTATTCTTCTTCATGTGTTGATAAAGTGTATCCTTCATATTTGATGTGTAGGCATTTAAGAGTATATTTTAGTAAATTAGACCATTAAAGTTGATATTCTGTTTTACATCAGTCTTATAATGGGAAGAAATATGATTATTGCACTCGCGTGCAGTCATATCCTTTGTGATACAAACCATGAACTTGTAAATTTAATTCAGTTTAATAATAGATAAAGCATCAAAAACATCAGAAGCAGATGTTTTTCATGTTTACATTGGCATAAATAACAGCTCACAAAGTAATTTGTATATTTAGTAGGTATATGTTATAAGCAGAAACATTATACTAAGAATGCCAATAAGTGGCAATCCCAGGTCTTTTGTTAAGAATATGATAATAATAATAATAATCTGGCTTTATATAGTGCTGTATACAAAATTATGTCTCTAAACGCTTTACAGATATTTAAGTAATATTGACTGCCTTCTGGGCAATACGACATATATCGCCCGAACCGAAGGCGAGGGCGATATATGACAAGTCGTATTGCCCTGAATTAGGCAGTCAATATTACTATTATTAACCACATCAGACATCTAGAGCAAACAAGAAACTCTTACTATCTTATACTCTTAAATTATGTAGGCTACACAGGGTTTCCTAGCATTAGAAGTTGCAAAAACATTGTCAAACCAGCACTGGTCATCCAGTGTTTGACAGATTTTCGACACTGCAAACAGTTTGCCTAGGGTGTGATTGTTACGTCACAATGGAGTTCGCGCAATGTGCGCATTTTCTTATACGCGATGTAAATTACAGTAGCTGATGCGCGATGTAAATTACAACTGGATCTACATTATTGCTCACTAGTTTAACACGCATTTTGCCATTGACTTTTCTGAGCGGGCTAAAATATTTGTCCATTGGTTTACTGTATAACCTATATTGCCCGCCAAATTACACACAAATCCCATTGACTGTTCTGAGCGGGCTAAAATATTTGTTCATTGGTTTACTGTATAACCTATATTGCCCGCCAAATTACGCACAAAATCCCATTGACTTTTCTGAGCGGACTAACTTATTGTAATTTTGTTGACTTATCCATCAAACCTTGAGGGCAATAACATTTAAAAATTGCCCTGCTCAGATGTCTGATACGGTTAATAATACTTTATATTCTTACAATGAATATTTAACATATATAATAGCAGTTATAAACCTCTGACTTTTGTTTTGATTTGTAGGCATTTGAGTGCAGTCTAGCCAAGAAGGAACTGACAAGTTTCTCAGAGAGCACCAGACAGCTGTTCCACAATGTGACTGCTAATAAACTAATCACTGCCAAAGTGGTGAGTAGTACATCTATACGTTGTGATCCCACACACTTGATAAATCATAACAAATTTACTCATTCTTGCGGAAAATAATGTATTGTGAAAAATGCTGCACACACGTATGAGTACATTTGACAATAGGTATACAAATAGGTATTTCAAGAAAATCTTGTCATATTTAGTCTTGTCATATTTTAGTCTTTTTTTAAAGGAATAAAACAGTGAGAAATTTTACAAATTATTTTACACCTGGGCCCTGTTTCATAAAACTCGTTTTCAATAATGAGTTACAATAACTGTTATAAGCTACTGAAATTGTGGCATCTGATTGGCTGGGGCAAATTTATTATTTATAACAAGTTTTATGAAACAGGGCACCTTACCACGTCAACTTTTTCTTTGAATGTGTGCTCTTTCTTTGTCAAACAGGATGCAGTCTCAGACTTTGTGGTGTATGTGTCTCTCTTTTTGACCGCTGAGGGAGGGGAAGTTGTAGATGTTGTAGCTGAACTGGCAAAGAATGGTAAGCAACGTTGTTTCATTCATTCAGTCAAACCTGTATAAAAAGACCACAATTTTTGTTTCCCTTGAAAATGGACTCCATTGAAACATGTACCAAATGGACCTGTACATAAGGACCACCTGCCTATGAATACCACTTTTCTTGTCTCCCTTGGGTGGTCTTTATAGACAGGTTTCACTGTACTTGATTTGCAAAGACTTCAAGAAATCAACTCAAGGGCATCTTCAATACACCATTAAATTGCCTTATGAAGTCATCATGCTCATATTGCGTCATTTGTAACATTTTGTAACATTCTGTGGTACATTTTAAAAGGCTATGTGTGAGGCTTTTTATTAAATCGCTGGGTTTGATTTCTTTGGAAGATATTTTAAAGACTCCAAACTGCTGGAATGCTCCCCGGGGAGTGAAGAATATGCGCTATAATGTGCATAATAGTAATTGAATCCTGATGGCCATTGGATAGTGCGCTTGTATTGTGTAATGTCATCTATCATTCTATTTTTTCAGACATCAGTATGTTTCCATGATCTCTAAGCACAAATTAGACGAAAAAATTCTTCAGTTTATTGTTCTACCATATGCAATCAGAGTTTTACCCCAGTTTTAGGTTAGATGATGTAGTAGAAGATCCCTTAAAGCCTGTCTGCACTAGTTTGGCAGGTGGCTATCTCATCAAATCAGCTCTCAATTAACATAATAAAAACAGGATCATGGGGGACCAATGGACACTGATTAAAGGGATTGGGTAACTTTGTCCCAGATTCTGAAACACAATCCTCGATTTAGCTCATGCTGCAATGATAATTATGAACCTTTAGGTCAGTCAGGAACCCCATGACTCAAGATATTTATGATTGGAATTACAAATTTTAAAAATCGTTTGCCAAACGGTTTTCATAACACTACAGTCTATCGGGGAAACCGAGTATGGTAAAACCTGTCACTCAAAGATTTTTACTCTTTTGAGGCACTTCTTGATCATTTTGAAGCGCAATTATTTTAGGTCTTCAATATACACCATATCACAGACACTGATAACATGTAGGGCCGTGTATCTCAGAATTAACATTGTTAAAAGATGCCTTTGTGCATTGTTTGCTGTAAGTAGTGCAGTCCGCATAAAATGTTCTCTTGCACTGATGATTTGTATCTAGGATCGATCAAACTTCTTGTTGCAAGAACAATTCACTCTTCCATTGAAAATCAATTATTTTCTGCATGTTTGTCACATTTTAACTTTTAACCTTTTATTTTGCTGTGATTTGTCTTCCTTCCAAACAGAGGATCCAACTAGAGGGACTAAAGGCAAGCCAGAAAGCACACCTTCTCAACCCAAAGGGTCAGTAGGTCATATGTGTGTGTGTGTGTGTGTAATTGGGTTCTTACAGACGTGTGTCAATAAGATATGATTATTTACGTCTGGGGACCAACATTTAACGTCACCATCCGAAAGAGGTGACTCCGTTTCGAACCTGCGTCCTTGGCTGAATCAGTTTGTAACTTCCAAATTGTTAGCTGGATTACAGGCACACGCCACAACGCCCTGTTTCTTATGTAGCCTTGCTCATGACACTTGAGCTGTATTGCAGAGGTGTAAGAGATGAGTGGTTTAAATACTTGACCTGAGGTGAAAGGGTCAACAGTGTGATTCTGACATAACACTTATGTTCTTAAAGAGAAGCGAGAGGTGAAAAATAAGTTGTGAGCGTTATCATTTTTATTATATGCAAGTGTGGAAGAACTTCAGAGGAGAAATGTTCCTTGAAAAGCATGGCTCTTCAAATGCCTTCATATTCTAAATATGACAAATAACAGCTTAAAAATGAGGGCCGATTTTTAGGCCACATGTTTGTGTAGTCCCATATACATCTTTCTGTGTACAGTGCTTGTTACTTTACAAAGACCGGGCCAAATTTCTTATCATTTTGATGACTCCAGAACCTTGCAGTGCATACCGATACTTATATGCTACATGATCAATTTTTTGATCGAATTGACACTGTTTCTTTCACGATGCAATCGCATGACCAGAACTCAACTTTATCTTTAAATATTCATGCACACTTTGGTATTTATTGTTACTTTTGATGTTCTATTCAATTTCATTTTTCATTCCAAATCCCTAATAATTTGATTGTTAATTCCTTGCAGGACTATGTCAAATGGACAGCCCAAATCTACATCAAGAGTGGGCTTCACTCCAATCCTGAAAGATATGTATAGGTAGGTATCAAACAAACATACAAACAAAAATACAAACAAACATACAAACAAACATACGAATAAACAAACAAACAAACAAACATACAAACATACAAGCATGCTACACATTGTAATCTTTGTTATGCTCCTCCTACTCCCGAGTTGTCTGTCTCCTTTCATCTTTCTCAACTTCCATATTTTCCATCTCCATTCTATTTTCGTCTACTTTTAAATCTCTTGTCATCAACCTGTTCTATTTTGTCAGTTTTATTTTCCTCTTAGAAAGGCAGATTTTTTTTCCACTGTAAATCAACGGCTACTGAATTTTCTGATTCCCATCTGCTTCATACAGGGACCACATGGTTCCCAGAGGAAATAAAACTTTTAAAAGTATTCTGTTTCTTTCTCTCCATTCTCTCTTCTTTGTTTGTTTCAGAGTCTGGAATTTACAGAATGAAAATATTTTCTATTTCTTTGCTTTGATGACTGATATTTTCATCTCATCTTTTGTCCACATGCACGGTAACAATATTATTTGTCATTTGTATGAATTTTGCAGGAAATCACCCCCTTTTGTGGCTGATGTTGAAAAAGATTTTGCAAACTTGATCAGTGGTGTGAACAACGAGGTAAGCATGTATTATCCAATATTTTATATATATTATTTGTGTTAAAGAAGAGCATGAATTGATGGGCTGGAAATGGATGTAAATTTTGAGGAAAATGTATCACAAAGTTTGGCTTGTTCTTTGATAGCATCTATGCAAGATGTTTCAGTCCGGAAATCAATCAAATCATTGACAGTGAACACTTATTACTTAACCAGTTAAACAAAAACTTATTAATTTTGAAGAAGAAAAAAAGGATTGTTTCTGCCCTTTTGCCTGCCATGTGTTGATTTGTCTGTAAATAGTGAATCATTGCATCTCTTTGGAATACTTAGGAATTCGAAGAAAAACAAGAAAGCTCACAACTTGTGTTTCGCCTTTACCAAGCCTGAAACTTCTCAGTCTTCAAGAGATTTATTCTCTTCATTTTACTTGATAGTCACAGCTAGGTTTAATCCTCTAGTAAGTTGGTAGAGGAAAGTTCACTTGTTTATGGAGAACCAAGTGTCGCTATCTTCAGCCTGAAATGTTTAAAGGGATTGGGTATCTTTGTCTCAGATTCTAAACAAAATCCTGGATTTAGCTCATACTGCAATCATAATTATAAAACCTTTAGGTCAGTCAGGAACCCCATGACTTTTACAAGCCGATTACCTGTCTGATTATCAAGATATTTATGATTGGAAATCAAAATTTCAAAAACCGTTTTCCCAACAGTTTTTATAATGCTACAGTCTATTGGGGAAAATGAGTATGGTAATACCGGTCACTCAAGGATTGTTTTTCTTTTTTGAGGCACGAAGGGCTATGCATCTCAGATTTGTAAAACTGGAAACATTGTTAAACAATGCCTTCAATAGGATTTTTGTGATTGGTTCAGATTTGGGAAGGTTTTATGAATGAATCACAAGTGACACCATACTTTTGGAAATTTGCGAAAGTTCCTTGTTTTATAGTGAGTTCAACAAGGGCTTGATAGTTATCCGTAAGATTTTTAAATTGACAGTATTTGTTCCTTCTTTTTAACCCCATCCAGTCGCAGCAACCTACCCAGATCTATACATTCCCTCCAATGGCCAGAGACCAACGTGCATTCGTCCATGAAATGGCTAACTTATACTGCCTCTCTTCAGATAGCACTGGACAGGAAACGACTAGGCACGTCATCATCACAGCAACAAGGTACTGTGGCCGATATTCAATTCAGTACAATACTTATGTTAGAAATATCAGTGAGTCTTTTGCCGTAAAGTAGACTTTCTAAAAAATGCTAAGAAATGATCTGAATACGAGTTAAAACATTTTACTTAGCCAAGAGAAATTCTAAGTAAAATACTAACTTAATGTTCTAACCTCTCCCTTGCCTTTATAAGCAAGTACATGAATATTAAGATCTGTCTACACAGGCCACTTCCTGGGGTTATTTTTGTGTCATTTTTGTCTCGCCTGCGTAGCAAAAAGCGAGACATAGGCGCCGCTTTTCCGGTGATGGCGGCGTCAACATCAAAAACTTAACCTAAGGTTAAGTTTTTGAATTGTTGATATAATTTTGAAAGAATAAGTTCTTAGTCAATGAAACTTGGACTATAGGGTTATCAAGTATCCCCCAATCATGTGAGTAGAATTTCAGGTCACTAAGTTAAGGTCAAAGGTCATTTTAGGTCAACAAACTTAGACTTTGTTGTGGCATCAACATTAAGATTTTGAATTTTTAGCATATTTTCAAAATTGTTTGTTCAAATTCCATGAAACTTGTACCCAAGGGTTATCAAGTATCTCAAATCGTATGAAACAAGGTCAAAGGTCATTTTAGGTCAGTAGACTTAATCATGTTTTCACAACTTAATATGAGAATTAATAAATCATTTTTTTCAAATAATTTTGTTCATATTTCATTCAAGTTATCGATCCTGGTACAATTAATAGTAAATATTCTTCTGATGATTCTTGGTCAATATTCACTTCAAAATGCTGACTATATTTAGAGGATTTCCTTTTTGGGAACTGCTAATGGGCCACCCTGCCTAAAAATAATGTTCCAACCTCAATTTTTCATTATATTGAATTGCGTAATGTAGGCGAGACCGCCGAGAGCGTTTCCCTTGTTGTGTTTTTGTGTCGTTTTTGTTGGTGTCAGGCAGCTCAGTGAAATAACTATGAAGTGGTCAATTGTGAGATATATCACCAACAAATAATTTAAACTAATTTATGAAATCTTTTCTTTTGCTCAGAGGGAAGAGCTTTGTTCCATCCCCTATCCTCACAGAGGTCTGTCAGAACGAACCAGTGAACGCACCTGGGGCGTACGTGGACGAACTACAAAGGTATGTAGGAATGAAAATGAGATGGGAGAGATGTGAGGTGAAAGAGAGAGAGAGACAGAGAGAGGAAAAGTGAAAGGGGGGAGGGTAAGAGAGAGCGAAAGAGAGAGACGGGGTGAAGAAACATACCCTCAGCAAAGTTTTTATGAACGAACTAGTAAAACCCTCGGTTGCATACAGGGGTTAAACAGCAAAGATATACCGGTAGATATAGATATAGAGATAAAAAGAGAGAGAGAGAGAGAGGGAAAGATAGAAAGAAAAGGAGGAAAGAGAGAAAGAAGAGGAGAGATTGATAGAGTGGAAGAGAAGGATAGAAGGGAAGGTGGAGAGGCAGGAAGAGAAGGATAGAAGGGAAGGTGGAGAGGCAGGAAGAGAAGGATAGAAGGGAAGGTGGAGAGGCAGGAAGAGAAGGATAGAAGGGAAGGTGGAGAGGCAGGAAGAGAAGGATAGAAGGGAAGGTGGAGAGGCAGGAAGAGTAGTTCAAATGAATCTTGACGAAAAGAGAAGTTGTATCAGAAAAGGGGAATAAGAAGTGTAAAATAATGAAAGAGACCATTGTCATATTTTGGAGCAGTCCAGTCCAGTTGAAATGCAATAGTATACAAATAATGAATGGTTATGACTTCAATAGTGCGAATATGTTAATCTTTCAACGAATGAAAATATTTTCACTATTAAACAAATGAAAAACATTCATTATTTGTTTTATACAACATCGAAGAAGACCTAATAGAACGTTAATCAACAAAGTATGCTTCACTCCTTATAAAGATAAATTAAAGTTTGAGTCAAGCCTTCTCGATTACATGCAGATTGCCTTCGCGTCAGATACACGCAGGGATACGCGCACATGCAGCAGAGAGGTACGCAGTCTGCATATAACCAAAAATGCACGGCGCATATAACCAAAAATGCACGACCGTGCAACATACCATCTATTGAATATCATGTGACCAACAATCGTCCAATCAAATGACAAGGATCCACGTAGGTGTTGTATAAAACATCTTAATCAGACTAATTCAATCTATTTGTGATGGTAGTTCTATCTTAGTAGTTTAAGGCTCATTATCCAAACATTCTTTCTTTGTTAAAGCCACTGCAATGGGAACAGTCGGTAATGCTTTATTTGCAATTTGGTCATCGATCCCCTGGGATGGATCAATATCACTTTTGTTTGATTGTTTTGTCCGAGGGGGGGGGGGGGGGGAGACTGACCAATCACTACACGGGAGGTAATGTTTGTAGTGATGAGATGCTTCAATAAGTAATGCATTTGTTAACACCGTAAATCATCATCTCTTAGGATGGTTAAAACTTACTATTATTTTCTTTGGTTGTTTGTCCAGTGAGAGAGACCATCGCTACATGGGAGGCAACACCCGCGGTGAGGACAGGCAAGGATGCTTCATCTGCGGTGACATGTCACATCGGAAAAACAACTGCCCAAGGAACAGAAACAGAAACCAGCAGAAGAATTCAACCTGGTGGTCTGGAGATGGAAGGAAGGTAGGTTCCCGCATCTGGACACCTACCCCCCTGGACATTCACCCCCTGACAACTACCCCCTTCCTCCCAGACAACTATCCCTCCCCTAGGATAGTTGTCCAACGGGTAGTTGTCCTAGTGGATGGTTGTCCTAGAGGATGGTTGTCGTAGGGGGTAGTTGTCTGGGGGTAGTTGTCCTAGAGGGTGGTTGCCCGGGGGGTAGTCGTCCTAGAGGGTGGTTGCCCAGGGGGTAGTTGTTCTTGGTGGTTCTGGAGGCAGGCAATCAGAAATGAGCAGTCCATGTATTGGATCTCTCCATAGTCGATAAAGAGCCTCCACCAGGCAATGTTCCAGTCATTCGCCTGAAGCAGAGCAGAGCAAACTGATCAAAATGTTTAGAACCAAATGCTCTTAGTGGAGCTCACCAGTTCTTTCAGGGCTCTTTGAAAGAATTAAATGTTGTAACTTTGAAACATTTATTTACAATTCAAATCAGAGTGACAGAGTATTTGATCAGGTTTAAAAAACAACAAAAAATTGTAATTTATCCATAAGATTTGTATCTCGTTGAGACATCTGAGTTACTGGCATTAAGATTGATACATACTTGCATTCCATCATTATTCACTCATGTTTCAAACAATATTTTGAATTACCGAATTTCAGCTTATAAAGTAGAAGACATCTTCTCCCTTACATGTAGTGTTCTATATGACTGAAAGCTTGTATTGTTGTTATTCTGACTCTGTGGAAATGCAAGTGGAAATGCAAGAGGTATGCTCTTTTGAAAAAGTTGAATATGAGTAGTGCTGCATTGTTATTTTTGTCCTTTACTAATACCTTTTCCCTTCTCTCCTCTCATCTACAGCAGGGTCGCAAAAGCGGTGGCGGTGGCGGCGGCGGCGGCGGTGGTGGTGGTGGCCGAAGGAACTGAGCAGTCAGTATTATCTTGAAGAACTATTTTAGAACCAGTCTGGTAGGCCTGCGTACATTCATGAGCTACGGAAGGGATTGAACATGCTTCTAAACACAGCAATCTTCATAGGACACTGCAATGTGTGACAGGTGTCTCGAAAAACACTGGCTGGACACTCATTTTTGGTGCTTAAGGTGTACACTTTAGTTCATGCGATGCCAACACGAGCACCAAATCACCAGCACCAAGTTTTGTTGCTTCATTGTTTGTAGCTTTTTTGTTTTTTTCTGTCTCAAAGATTTGCCTGGCGATTGGACATTGTTTTCTGTCTTAAGCATGGAAGTCAAGATATGTGGAAAAAAGTTCAGCTGTGTAAACTTGAAGCAATAAGTTATTTATTTTTGCTTATGTTATTTTTTGTTTAAATTATGTATTGGGGATACACATTTTCTTAAGTTGCCATCAGCAAAAAATATGTTGATCAATTGGTATAGGAAAAATGCAACAACAAAAACAGACTAAAGATTGATGAAGTGATATTGTAGGTCAGTGAATGAAATTTCAAATGTAGAAAATGAGTGTTTGGGAATGAAAAAGGAGGGATGTGCAAATTCGGGTGAACAAATAGAAAGCTTGCACATTTCTGTTTAGAATTGTTGTACTTAACTCTTTATCTTCTTCTACAACAGGGTTTAGAATTTTTCAAATATGCAGACATGATTCAAGTAGAAAAATAGGGTCTTATCTCCCAAAGCGAGAATAATCAGTTGTTTCAATTAATGTCTCTGATCCAACACAAGAGAAACTTGAAAATTCTCCCATCTTTCTTTCTTCCCTGTTCTTATCTTTCCATAATGTATTTTTCTTTTTGTACTTTTTTGTATTTTTTGTGTATTCTTTGTGTATTGTGTCATAAGCAGTCTTTTCTATTAGTTTCATTTCAGAGAATATGCAATGTTGGTGACAAGAGAAAACTTTGTTATCTTTCAAACAAACCAAATGAAAGTTATACTTGTCATGAATGTGATTTCCAACAAGTTTTTGTTTGTTACTTTTGTAATTTGCTGCTCTGCACAACCCAATTACCACATGATAAACAGTTTAGAATATGAAGTTTTAAGTGTACCAATAGCCCAAACATGTTTGATGTAAGGGGCTCTATGTTGGTATATTGTAGTAAAACTTTGAGCTTCAAATATATCTTCTACAAAGAGATAGTGCCGTTTAAATACACACCCAGTGAACTGTAACACATTTTTTTTTTTAAAGTAGACTACTAAATGCATACATACCCTCTTTCATAGAAAAGGGCTCGCATGGAACACAAGTCCAACTTTGTGTCCGTGCATGCCCTATACACAGGGTTTTATGCCGTCCTTTATTTTCCTCAAACATCCTCAACCATTTAACCATAGAATGCCAGATAAATTCTTTTTGGAGGTTGATTTTATACATTCTACCCATACACAATTTTTTTTTTTGGCTGGTTATTTGTCCGCTTTCAGTGAAATTTTCTTGAAATGCGGTTCCACTGCCAGAAGAGTCGAGTTAATGTTGACATTATAAATAAAGAAGGATTAAGTGGGCTAGTCCAAGGCATGTGGTCATTAGCTGTCCCATTTGTCACAAAGAATAAACCAAATCTAAACAAGAATATACATATCATGTGTCATTTTTTTCTTCTTTATCTTGACTACTCCAAGCTCCAGTAGGGCCATCAACTTGAAAGCATTGCTGGGTTTACCAAAAGTTGTGATGATGTTGGTGACGTATGGGTCAAAATACAATGAACTTACCCCAATTCAGTCCCCTCCAAAAGTCATCTGTAGTTGCTAACATTCCATTGTTATTCTTAACATTTACATCCTGGAGTGTAACAATCAATGTTTACTATGTCACCCTCATGTCCATTTCTTCACCTTGTTTTCTTGCCATTCAAGGAGGGTCGTTTCCTTTTTCATGTTTTATTTTGGCTGCACAAATGTGTCTTTGATATTTCATAAAGAGTATATCATTATATATACATGTATAGATTCTTCACGTAGTGTGAAAAAGAAAAGCACCCACTATCATTGTTTGTTATAGTAATTCGTGTACTCCCCTTTTCTATTTTCTCAATAGAATTGAGAAGTTCTTTACCACCCAAGTTTCTGGAAATAGTTGAGATTACCTTAAAAATTAAAATACTTGATGCAAATGTGGTATTACTACTACTACATGTATGTTGGAATTGGAACACTTATCTAACCTTATCTCATTGAATTATCTGCGACTTGATTTGAAACTCAGTAATAAATTATACCACACTCAATTACCTGGAACTAATTTGTATCCTAAAAATATGTTTGAAACAAATGAGCATGGAAATGAAGCGGATTTATAACATCAGATATTTCAAAACGGAATCCCTCAAGTATTATATATAGATTTTTTTTAAATCAAGCTTTTGGGGGATAAAATTTGCCAGTCTCGAAGATATAAGTCTGCCACTTGAATGTTTTAACACCCAAATATGTATTGTGAAGTTGATATCATTATCTTTCCCACGACCCAAATATGTTTGACTCACTGTAGATTTCATTTTATACATGTACTTCTACAGATTACAGTTTGGCTTGGATAGGAGAAATAGACATTTTGTTTCAAAGAATAAATGATGAAAACAAACGCATTCAAAGTAATTATATTCTTGCAATAGAGATTTGAAAGGAGAAATAGAATGGTTTTGAATAAGTTTATTTGCATTTAATTGGCTTGAAATTTTCGAAAAATAATTTTGGTCAATCGCAACAGTATGGTGTATAAATAAAAGATAAAAAATCAAGTTGTTTGTCTTATTGTTGATGATTGCACAAGTCGGGCATCTATGATCTACATGTATTTGATGAATTCATTTGTTTTCATGAGAACTCTTCATTTATAAAAGAGACTTGTTCATGTGAATATGAATATGTGTATGGGTACATCACAGTATGCATGAATTTAAAGATCACCTTTCATTGTTCACTGCTTTCGTGTAGTGCAATTTTTGTAGAGTACAAATTTTCTCAACACTGTTTTCCCTACAATGTTTACCAAACTGCCATTTGTGAGAAATACAGATTATGTGTGTAAACAAAGTGTATATTTATACATATACTAAATTATGGAATAATAACTGGACATACATACAAATTAGGAAGCCATCATTACTTTCTATTTTTTTTTCTTGGGGGGGGGGGGGGTGGCCCATTTGCCTCATAAATCCTGTTGCAACTATTCTATGGAAGTATTATACAGGGATGAACTTCAATCACATTTGTGTACAGATTTAATTTTACAGAGAAACATTAGCGGGTCAAAGTTTTGAGAATCATTGTGTTAAAAGTTGAAAGTTCACCTTTTATGACTATTTACATGATTGTCACATTATTTTGTTAGAATATCTTTTGGTAAAAGCATTTTTTGATTGGAAGAATAAAGTGAAGGATTGAGATGTTATTACCGTGACAACAAGATGCAAGTATAATAAACATGGTAAAATTAACTTGCTATGTTTTAGTGTCATGACGTCAACTAGATTTTTTTCAATTAATGGTCATGTTCTGCATATTATCGTGAAAGTATTAGTTTCACAGATCAGCCATTTTGTATTTAATATGTCAGAACTTTTGTTGTGATATTGCTAATATGAAGAAACAAGGTTAATGTTTTGCGGGTGGTTTTTCTTTTGGGGAGGGGGAGGGGGGGGGGGCCTTGAATTTTGTAATGGTTTCTTTCTTTTTCCTTCTTTTTTTTATGAGATATAGGCATTGCACAAACACACACAATTTTATTCTTTTTCTAAATAGTTTTTGATCGGAGGGACAAATTATGTTTGAAAATTAGGTGTTGCGAAATGCACAAGTTTTAGAAGATTGTTAGTCATCTTGAAAAGGAAAGAAAACAGATATACAATGAATGTACTGTTCAGGCAAGGCATATACATGCAATTTTCAAAGTAGAAAAGGAAAAAGAAAAAAATAGATATACAGGCAGGAAGTTGTTGTACATGTACGTATGTACACATTTAGCTTACATTGAATTTTGTGTATTCATGTTTTGTGCTACTGTTGTTCATTTTTGTGTATGTTTTATGACAACATATTGTGTTAACTACCAAACAAATGTATTGGTGGTATGTAATAAAGCCAGTCGAGACGTTTAATCAGGCTTGTCTGGAGTGGTTATTTTGAAGTCTTTTTTTAATATGGAAATGATGATGATGGTGGTGGTGGTGATGATAATGATGATGATGATAACTCGTCGCTGTTTTCACGAAGTGACGGTAGTGAAAAAAAATTGCATTCACTTTGCGTTACGATTTTCCTCACTACCGTCACTTCGTGAAAACAAGGACGAACTGTTGGTATAAAAGGAAAATAGCTAGTGCATCAGACGTTATTGGCAAAAGAAGAACAAAAATATCAGATGTTTATTGTATTAAACATGGGAGATTTTGCAAGAGGGTGGATAAGAGAGAGAGAGACGGGGGAGAAAGAGAGAGAGAGAGAGAGAGATGAAGATAATTGGAGCTAGAGTCTTTTTGTATAACCATGGCCTTGAAATTAATACGATATGTTATCATTCGGCGCTCTATAGTACGATCATTACAGGTGGGAAGGATGTTTAAACACATCAAACAAAATGAATGGAGGTTACCTACCATGGTAAATCTTAGACAATAATTAAGTCGAGAAGAGAATCAGGCTAACTTTCACTTCTACCTCATCGCATTATACAGTGCGTCCCAGAAAAAACGAAACCGAGAAGTATCGATGTTTTATCATAACTTAATCACAACCATAATTAATGAATGATACATATTTGGAAAGCTTAGAGTCTCCTCTTTCAGTTGATGCTACTTAGATGATGCATATTTCACGCATGAGTGATTAAAAGCAATTTGAAGGAAGGAAACCAAAAAGACATCTGGCGGGCGGTATCTGAATTTCGAAGAAAAATTAACATTTCTAGAAAGTTGAGTTTCTGCCCTTTCATATTATGACACCTCAATCATGAAAAATGAGCGAGGAATGACAAAGTTCTGTTTGTTTAAAGTAGTGCTTGCATTTCCATAATTTTATTAAACGAATTCGTTTTCACTGGCTGCCTGCCGTATCAATAAACGAAATTAACAAAAGACTTAACTCCGTTTCGTTGACAATCAGCCGTAGACGAGAGTCTTCATGCATGGCTGATTGTCAACGAAACGGAGTTAAGTCTTTTGTCAAATCTGCTTTTTGCTACGGCAGGCACCCAGTGAAAACGAATTCGTTTGTTAAAATTATGAAAATGTAAGGGCTACTTTAAACAAACAGAACTTTGTTATTCCTCGCTCATTTTTCCTGATTGAGGTGTCATATGAAAGGGCAGAAACTCAACTTTCTAGAAATGTTAATTTTTCTTCGAAATTCAGATACCGCCCGCCAGATGTCTTTTTGGTTTCCTTCCTTCAAATTGCTTTTAATCACTCATGCGTGAAATATGCATCATCTTAGTAGCATCAACTGAAAGAGGAGACTCTAAGCTTTCCAAATATGTATCATTCATTAATTATGGTTGTGATTAAGTTATGATAAAACATCGATACTTCTCGGTTTCGTTTTTTCTGGGACGCACTGTATATAGACAAACGTTATTTCCCAGGGTCATCATTCAAACTGAACATTAACGAGTCCATTTGCAAATGTAAAAGTCTATCATTCTCTCCGCCCAGGGGTTTAATGGGTACCCCCTTTCAGGGGCGTCAATCCTTTTGCAAATGTGGGGGGACACAATGGATTAAAATATGAGGTGGCGAGTCCCCAGTGGGATGTCTCAGGGGCTGTCGTCCCCTCAGAAGTTGAAAGAAAATTGATTATGATTTCTCAATATCCTTTGTTTTACTTTCACGTTTCTGGTAAACAAAGAAGTCGGAGACGCTATTTCATGCTTTTCTCGTTTTTTAAATATTTTTAAAGTTTGATTTATTCTGTTTTCTATAGATTTCCTGTTAAACTTACTTGCCCTTTCGATATGATATCGACTCGTGTTTGTGCGCTAGAAAACGTTTTACTAGAAATTGATATAGCTGGAATCCATTGAAAATTTTTTTTGTTTCATTCCTATGTCAAAGGGGAATTGTATTGACGTACATTTTGTAACTGCGCAGGCCTATGCGCTCCATTGAAATTAATATTCTATAGAAATTCGATTTTATAGTCGATTAGTGAAACTGAGAGACTCTTATGAGGGGACACAAATTAACTATTAAAACTAAACAAGAACGTCTGGTCTGCCTTTCTGCCTCTCTCTCTCTCTCTCTCTCTTTCTCTCTTTCTCTCTCTCTCTCTCTCTCTCTCTCTCTCTTCCCCGTCTTCTTGTTTCCTTCCTCTCTGTTTCTCTTCTTTATTCTCCATCTCCCTATCTGATTCTCTTCCTCTTTGTTACTCCGCCTCCACCCCCCTCTCTCACACTATAAGTTATTCTGCCCTTAATATTCCCTCCCTCTCCTCTTCTCTCTCACAGCTTCCTCTTCTACCTTATTCTCTGTTTCACATCTCTCTTTAAAGGATAAATATCACTCTCCATCTGTCTTCCTCCGTTTCAACCATAAATCTCTCTCTACCTCCCCGTGCATTTCCTGTTCTAAAATTCCAATTCCGGTCATCTCCTTCTAGTCACAATGCCTTCGGTAGAGGTGGTTCAAATGAATAAATTCTATGAGTATTTTGTTGAGGCTTTAGAGACTCCAGCTCGGTAAGATAACAATGATTTACCATTTTCATATAGTATTACAATAATTTATTGATCACTGTAAAGTGGATAATCTTTTAAGAAGTGAAAAATGGGAACTTTTTAGTAGACTGTATTCAAAAGGGTGTATTTTTCTAAGAGAATCGAGTTTTTTTTTCTTCAAGGTTGTAGGGGCTGGAGAGGAGAGTCTTATGAAACGAGCCCCTGTTTTGGTTCGATAAGTAAATATTAAGCATTACTGTTTTTTTTTCAAAACCAGTTTAGGTTTGAATGAACCGACGTGAGCAGAACTATGTCCTCAGAAAGCGAGTTCCATACTTTTCCACCCCTTCATGTTTCCCCCTAATTTCAACGCAAAGATTACTTTGACGGGTGTCATAGACCCCTGTTACACATGCGTCGGCTTTTAAAGCGGGCCCCGGAGGCGGCCTCACACCTGCAATTTGAAGCCGCCTCGAGATCATCAAACCCCTGTTACACATGATCTCGGGCCCGCAATTTTGCGTCTACACATAGGCCGGCCTCACGTCGCCTTTTCACGAGCTGATGTTGGGGCGGACTCCAGAAAGACAGAAAGAGAAAGTGATAGAATGATAAAAACAAAGAATAACATATAAGAGAAGGTAATAGAAGGAAGAAGCAAGGAATAGCATAAGGAAAGACAGAAAGAGAAAGTGATAAAATGATAAAAACAAAGAATAACATAAGGAAAGACAGAAAGAGAAAGTGATAGAATGATAAAAACAAAGAATAACATAAGAGAAGGTAATAGAAAGAAGAAGCAAAGAATAGCATAAGGAAAGACAGAAAGAGAAAGTGATAAAATGATAAAAACAAAGAATAACATAAGGAAAGACAGAAAGAGAAAGTGATAGAATGATAAAAACAAAGAATAACATAAGAGAAGGTAATAGAAGGAAGAAACAAAGAATAACATAAGGAAAGGCAGAAGGAGAAAGTGTGATAAAAACAAAGAATAACATAAGAGAAGATGAAAGAAGGAAGAAACAAAGAATAGCATAAAGAAAGACAGAAAGAGAAAGTGATAAAATGATAAAAACAAAGAATAACATAAGGAAAGACAGAAAGAGAAAGTGATAGAATGATAAAAACAAAGAATAACATAAGAGAAGGTAATAGAAGGAATAAACAAAGAATAACATAAGGAAAGGCAGAAAGAGAAAGTGTGATAAAAACAAAGAATAACATAAGAGAAGATGAAAGAAGGAAGAAACAAAGAATAGCATAAAGAAAGACAGAAAGAGAAAGTGTGATAAAAACAAAGAATAACATAAGAGAAGATGAAAGAAGGAAGAAACAAAGAATAACATAAGGAAAGACAGAAAGAAAAAGTGATAGAATGATAAAAAACAAAGAATAACATAAGAGAAGATGAAAGAAGGAAGAAGCAAAGAATAGCATAAGGAAAGACAGAAAGAGAAAGTGTGATAAAAACAAAGAATAACATAAGAGAAGATGAAAGAAGGAAGAAACAAGGAATAGCATAAGGAAAGACAGAAAGAGAAAGTGTGATAAAAAAAAAGAATAACATAAGAGAAGATGAAAGAAGGGAGAAACAAAGAATAATATAAGGAAAGACAGAAAGAAAAAGTGATAGAATGATAAAAAACAAAGAATAACATAAGAGAAGATGAAAGAAGGAAGAAACAAAGAATAACATAAGGAAAGACAGAAAGAGAAAGTGTGATAAAAACAAAGAATAACATAAGAGAAGATGAAAGAAGGAAGAAACAAAGAATAGCATAAGGAAAGACAGAAAGAGAAAGTGTGATAAAAACAAAGAATAACATAAGAGAAGATGAAAGAAGGAAGAAACAAAGAATAGCATAAGGAAAGACAGAAAGAGAAAGTGTGATAAAAACAAAGAATAACATAAGAGAAGATGAAAGAAGGAAGAAACAAAGAATAACATAAGGAAAGACAGAAAGAGAAAGTGATAGAATGATAAAAACAAAGAATAACATAAGGAAAGACAGAAAGAGGGAGTGATAGAATGATAAAAACAAAGAATAACATAAAGAAAGACAGAAAGAGAGAGTGATAGAATGATAAAAACAAAGAATAACATAAAAGAAGGTGGCAAGCGCGCCCGATGTATTATGTTGATAATGATGACAGGTTACGTCACTTCCGCTTATAAGCCGGCCCCGAGTCCACTTTGGTGTTACACATACCGATTGCGGGACTGAGGCCGGCCTCAAACCACATCCAGAGGTGGACTGAGTCCACCTGGCCTCAGTCCAGTTTTTCGAAAAAAGTTGGTGTTACACATAGTTATTATTACGTCGAGCCGACTCCGGGGCCGGCCTCAGTCCACTTTCAGACGTATGTGTAACAGGGGTCATAGAAACGTATCGCTGAGAAACTTCTCACCTAAAAATGGGCCTTGGTTTGTCAAAGCCTTATACATCAATACTATACTTCCCTCGTCTCAGTCAGCGATGGATTCTCAAATCAGAAGTTCCAGGTTTTCCCTTGCCGATTAATATCAATGTGTATTGTTGATGAGACGAGGGCTTTGGAAGCTCACAGTCAGATCCCAACTCCCTGGTAATCCTAACAAATAAAAACACCAGTCAACAATAGGCACAAAAGCAAACGTGAGTGAATGCCATATATTTAGCCAGGGTAGTTTCCACAAGGGATTGTACTCGGGTCATGTCATGTCAGATCACGATCTGTATACAGCGTTCCAACGTAAAATCTGCGCTGTGTGAAGGAGTACGTGTGCGGAGGAGTTGCTGAACGTGTAAGCTATATCCATCGCGGTCGCATTCTCCCTGATCGAGTGGCATCTTATTACTCGGACTTTGAGCTTGACTTCGAGAGAGCTTCAGCATGTGGAAACGTCTGATTCTTGTGGTGCTTGTTGCGGCTGTTGTACGCCATGTGTTTAATTTCGTGTGAGTTTTATAAAACAAGAATCAATATTTCATTGTGTTTCGATCGAGGTGTAGATATGCCAGTTTATTGTGAATGTTTGAGCATGTTTGTCCATACATACGAGCTCCTTGGTCCAATAGATCTGTTTACTAACATATTCGAATCGTATGCATACTTTTTAACAAAGGTTGTTCTTGACAACCTGAAAGCTTTCGAGGCGCTTGTCCGACATAGCAACAAACACTGTTTGATGACTGGACTCCAAGTATTGTAGTTCATTCATTAATTACAGGTTAAATGGAATAGCTCGTCACTAGGTCCCCATGCAAGAAAGAAACTCATCCATAAATTTGAATATGTTGATAAACCAGTCTATATTAAATCTAGGAGTGCAAATTTGGAAGCGCCCGTTCAATGCAATGCTCCTACAGCTTCAGTAGGCTACATCATTCCAAGGAGTTTTAAGAGCTGGAAACCCAACTGGCAACAAATTATTCAAGCAGCTACCGTTTTCTAAGATTGCATAGTATAATCTACAGGTGTGCTGCTACCTTTGATGTCCGAGGTTCGAAGCCGCCAGTATAATTGAAAAGCTTGAGTATAGTGATGTTGTTCACAAAGAAATATCGTTCATATTTCAATTTTTATATGAACTAACAAGGGGGAAAAGATGATAAATTATGAATACAAAAGCCTAGTTGCGTCAATAAATTTGCATACATTGTATATTAGCAGTTTTAATTTGTGAAAAGTGTTACAATCTTAAAACCTGCAATTTGACACTTTTCCGATTACTTGCAGCTCACGGAAATAGAAAGTGAATTTGTTCTTGTACAGTTCTTTATGATGTTATAATGTCAGATAAGTGCCCACACATGCCCAGTATAAAAGGTAAGCACTGTGTACTGCTCGTATTATCAGACGAGTGGTAGCGAAAAGAAATTATCATTACAAAAGCATTTCTCCCTTTGAAAGTGCCCCGTTAGTTTGCAGCAAGGAAGAAATATTCTGTCTACGTATCAAGCACATGTATGCCTGATATATTTTCTCCTGGCGGCATCGAAGATAGTTCAAAGGGAATGATCATACTTGTTGAGCATTTTTTTGAGAGACGATCATTTTGATTTGATTTATGATAAGTCGTTGTGTATTGTAATATTTATTATAAGTCACATTTGTATGGCGCTTTATATACGTTCTAACAGCTTACTTTGAAATTATTATTACCCTGGTCATGTGGACTCAATTGATATCCCGCACACTAGTGGCCATGCTCCGCTCCCTGGGGAGTATTCCGACCAGGCTCCATTTTACAAGCGCACACGTTTCAATCCATTAACGCTCGCCTCCTACCGGGTACCTATTTATAACACATGGGTGGAGAGAAGCAATGTAGATAAAATACCTTGCTTAGGGTAACAAGTGCGCCGTGCCGGGAATCGAACCCACGACCTTCGCATTTCCAGTTTTTAAACAACTCAACCACGATATTGCTACATATTTGAACGTTATGATTCCCCTTTAGGACAATATTTGGGTTCAAGTTATGACATGGACTTGGAGTGGAAGTCCCCTTTCCTCATATGTTTTAAATAGGCTTTACAACACATCTCTTAATTCGTTGCTTCATAAAAGCTATAGGTGCATAAAAACCATCAGCATAATTCCTGTCTTGACTATGGCGTTGTATTTGCTGAATTACTTGTAGCCTGATGATTCTACTGTGCGACATGGGTATTTACTTTATACCAAAGTCTGGATAAGACTGATTAGCTTACGAGTAGACAGTCAATATGTAACCAGATTGGGATATTATACATCTGCTGTGTGGTCGTGTTTATTAACCAGGTGTATAACAAAGCGCGAGTTTTTATACAGAGACAAATTTAAACCAACATGATTGGCATTCAGTCTAAATTTACTTTTCAAGAAGGGAAGCCGGTTGTCTATAACTCTCGGTAACAAGCATGTGACATGCTGTTTATGACTACAAAATGGTCAATATGGTCACTTTTTGCCACTCTGGCTGCATCTAATGGTGAATGACGTTTTGTACAGCGGTAAAGATGTGTCATCTTCCAGGTCAACTCAATTTCCGAGGCTTTCTCCCGGGGGCTTTCTATTCATGTACTACTCAGTACTCACTCACTGCCTGGCCTTGTCGACTTTTAATACAAATTTCAGGCAATGTAATGCCATTAATTTTACATCAATATTTGATTTCTAATAGGAACATCCCCGAGATCATACATTTATAACTTGTTATACACACTTTGTATGATTTTCTCCGATTTGGGCCGATGTTGAACTGAATGATCAGAATCCAGCATTTGCGATAGCTTCGGCTTGACTGAATACTGCAAAAACATGGAAATAGGCATAATCCCACTAAACAACAAAGCTTATCAGAATATTACAGTTTAGGAAAATATCTGTGGCCCATGAACTGCCATGTCTGCCCATTGTCTGACGGTGCAGAATGGTGGGATTGGGAAGCTTACTGAATCTCTCCTTGAAATCCTCATTTAGGGTGTATTTTGGCTTCAAAAGAAATCCTCCTTTAAGGGGTGTCTGTAAAACCTGTTGTCACTCATGCTTACAGTGCCCCCTGCAGGGCAGTCACCCAAAGTGGACTCTACTTGTTATGACAGACTGGCCTCATTAAAATGTACTGCGCACTCTATCAATTGTTAAAGAAATCTCATTATCATAAAGTACCCTCATCTTCGAGATTTGGAGGCAAGTTGGAGTAATTTTTGTGTTGGGGGGTCACTGTTTCTTTGCCTGGGAGTCGTGTACACACATTAATATATAGTTAAACCAAAATTGGTGTCGGCGAATTATGATGTTATCAATATCATACACGGAAACAAACGACCATAATAATGGCCACTGCGCAAGGATCGCGTGAAGCGTTCCATAAAAATTGGGATACTAAATAAATACTACATTTCAATGTTTGGGAAAACCGTTCGTTGTATACTCACTGTCTAGACGCTATATAAGTGGATCGGATCAATAATGGCGGATTGATAAGAATAAAGACACACCTGCCTGTAAACTATGACCTCTCTGGCATTGTGTATTACATTGTCGTAGCGAACGTGGGTCCATTCATGCAGTGAAGCGGGGGGGGGTGATATATCGCTAGACCTACTAAAGTCGCGTGGGATTCGTTCCCCTTTCGCCTCTGATAAGTGCCCCTTTTAATTCAACAAGTTTCCATTTTCTTTTACAATAAGTGTCCATTTTCCATTCTCATAAGTTTACTTTGTTAGAATTGCCCCTTCCCCTTTAATAACTACCCTCTTTTAACATAGATAAACGCACCTCATATTTTCATATGTGCCCCTTTTACTAATGATAAGTGCCCCCATTAGAAAGAAAAGGTCCTACCCCTTCTCATAAATGCATCTTTTCACCTATCAAAAGTGTCCCTTTTCATCTCTGGTAAATTACCATTTTCAGGTACAAGAAGTTACTCCTTTTCAATTTAGATAAGTGCCTCCTTCATCTCCGATAATTGCCCCTATCAAAATCTGAAAGATGCCAGTTTTACTCTGACAAGTGCCCCTTCCCCACCTGATAAATATTTTCATCTCTGATGAGTGCCCCGTATGTTTTAACATGTGCCCTCTTTTCTTTCATCAAATGTACATTTTCCTTTATTATAATTGCCCCTTTTTAATTCTCATACGTGCCCCTTTCCATATCTGGCCAGTGCCCCTTTTCCTGTGCGATAAGTGCTCCTTTTCACCTCTGATAATTTCCCGTTTAACAATACAAAGTACCCATTTTCCTTTTTAATCAGGGACCTATCCCCTTTTCATAAATGCCCCTTTTCACCTCTTATAAATGCCCCTATCAACATCTGATGGGTGCCGCTTTTTCGTCGACAAGTGGCCATTTCCTATTCTCATAAGTGCATTTTTTCATCCCTGATGAGTGCATGTTGTCAGGTTTAAGAAGTGCCCCGTGTTCACCTCTGATAATTACCCTCTGTACTTTGACACGTGCTCTTTTTCTTGTTTAATATATTGTCTTATCCCTTTCGATAAGTGTACCCTTTTCCTCTCATCCTTAAACGTGTCCCTGATTTAAAGCGACTTAAAGAAAGTTCACCAAAGCGCGCTCGCTATGCTCACTCGAATTTATAGATATAGATAATATAAAAATGTTACTTATCAAAGGTCTTTTCAGTCTTCCGTTATGAGAATATGCTTATAACCCAATGAGCATTGTTTTTCCTCTTTAATAGATGTAATTTTTCGCACTGCGACCTCACAAATCTTTAAATTTGTCCTCGCTCGCGGAGGAATATTCAGATCATCACACACAACTGCAAAGTATGATGCTTAAGCAAAATCTTGTATGATGTATAAAGAGCAACATAATAATTGAAAGCACCCCAGATAATGAAATCGCGATGTAGGGGTATATACCAATGTCTAAAAAATTGTATATGTTCGCTTTGAGATTTCCCTTTTTAGGTGTCCTGTTTCCCATAAAGTGCCCTTTTGTGTTGGTGCCCCCCCCCCCCACTTTGGAAGTCGCTCCGCTGCCCCTGGTTTAAGCTGCTTTCTACTGGGAAAGAGTTTCACTTCAGACCCATGATTTCCACTTTCACAATACACGTATTGTTTGATTCGCTAATACGGCAAAAATGAAGTTTTTAAAGGTATTATTTTCGTGCTCGTAGCTTTAACAAATTGCAAATTTCAGTTTTTGCTACACTCTAAAAGATTTGAACATAAGTAAAATAAAAAAAATATATATTTTGAAAATATTTTCGAAACTTCTTGATACTGTATGATACCATGTGTCCTTATTTAGTATGGCACCCATGTTGTTGAATTGTGTTACTATTCTCTGTTTACTTTTTAATTTGAAATTTATTATTAACTTTTTCTTCTGCAGAAAGGTTCTCGGTCTTGAGAAGACCATTTACAATCACAAACCTGGTAATTGTCAATTTGTTCGTGGAATAGGTAAGTTTTCTTTGGATGATTGCGTTCTTTGTCATTTTTGTTGTTGTTGTACTATCCTATTTTCAAAAAAATGTTCTTCTCCTACTAGGCTTTCTGTCGATTCTAATAATAGTAGAAACTAGAAACTTATAATACAATATTTAATAGAGCGCATACAAACATTGAAAGTTCTTTATGAGCTGCACAAGCAAATTGTGAAAGGTACTAATATAATTCATTTCCACAAAACATGATATAAAATTATACAATCAAATAAAGTGGAGGGATAACAAACTTTAATATAAACACTTATCTAATTAATCTCTTGAACAATATCAACGGAAATAGTTGAACAAAGTAAATGAATTGCAAATTTATTTTTGTTTAAGAGTAAATCATTTTGATCTATTGCCAATGAGATCAATTGGGCGGGAAAATTTAAACCTGTTTTTATTTCATATGTATTTACGACTAATCGTTTGTTGTAGAACATGGCTCGGAGGACCTGGAACTACTCTCAGATGGCATCGTGATAATATCAGAGGTACATAATGTGATTTTTAATCATAATATTACATAAGAGACACATGCCATTATTTCTTGGAAATGATCATCAAAAACATTTATTTGAACGAATCAAGTTGTTTTCACTTGTATATAATATCAAGTTTTATTTAAATATATTAGACGTGAAGAAATGAAAGTCCCATCCATGATTAGTTTGCCATACCAATAATGTATACACGTCGAAAGAGAGAGAGAGAGAGGGGGAGAGAGAGAGAGAGAGGGGAGAGAGATAGAAAGGGGAGAGAGAGAGGGGGTGGGGGGGGGGGGGAGTAGAGAGAGAGGCCGGGGGTAGAACAGAGAAACGAAGTAAAGGGAGAAAGGATAGCATGGTGAAAATAAGATGATACGAGACTCTCTTCTAGACCCCCTTCCCATCCACTCGACGCCCTCGTCCTCTCATTGTATCCAGTTTGGTTGAGACTGTGATCCCCGAAAGAAACAGGTACCTCCTCGATAAATTATAATCGGGCCTACACTTTTGAATTCTTGATATCAAGAAATAGGAATAAATGTTAAAACGGCTTGCCACGGACAGGCATGATCAGTGGACGTTCGCACCGTTCTCGTTTACTCAATCTAAAAGTCCCTAATGGCGTGTCAAAGACCACACGTGTCGCCGACGCTGTCATGTCCTGCGCCAGGTTAATTAGGGACTTTTAGATTTGCACGACGAGAACTTGGACTGCCACGTATGGCATCCTTTTAAGGCACTGGCAGTAACCGGCAGTGCCTTAAAAGGACGTCACATTGCCTTAAAAGGATGTCACACGTGGCAGTCCACGTTCTCGTCGTGCAAATCTAAAATTCCCTAGTTATTCCTCGTGAACAACTGGCAATTCATTTGGATGACGTCGTTAAAGGCATGGTATTTTACTGACAATATATCAGATTTACATATACTGATCACAATGTACCGATGCGTCGACAGCCACGTCCCACAATGCATCAGTAACTGATAACGCGCGAGTGATGATGCTTGAGTACAGGACCCGGAAATCGCTTTATATAGGCCTTCGACGAAAGATGGCGCAACTGAAATTAAAATTACAGCAGTGGTAGCGATGGCCGGTAAAATACCCTGCCTTTAACTATTTCAGATCCAAACCATTTCAGATTCAAACCATTTTCATCTTTATCCCTTCTCAGGGCTACCTGACTTTCAAGGACCGTGTAGAAGGAGCACCTCGAGGTCATTTGTTTGCTTACGACATCAACCATCACAACAATGGAGTGACCGAGCTAAAAATCACTGGCGACTACGATGTGGAGAAGCTTCATCCGCACGGCATCACCGCCTTCGAAGATAAAAAGACAAGTGAGACATTTAGTAAAGATTTCTTCTCCCCCTCAAATAACAAGCATCATAATTATAAGAAATAAAGGATTTTTAAATATGACGGAATGAGCAATGATTAGTTGGAGATGGTGCCTTGAAAGCCCTCTGGTTGAATATCTGCATTGTAATTATTACTATCACTATTAGCAATATGATATTTGTTTATACTGTTAAAAGTTTATTCCAAATGATGACTTTATACCAAATTATAGATTTATCGAGTATCAACTTCTTATGCTATACATGGAGACGTGTCAATTCAAGTACATTGAAAATCTGACATCAACGATTAAAAAGCAACCTCACTGTTTGCATCTAAAAGTTCCTCCCTGTAATTTTTTCCGAAAAATAATGAGTTAAGAGGAATGTACATGTAAGCAAAATTACTTCTCCATAATAATTATGTATTAATAACACCTTTTCTGTGCTTGTTTTCATCCTTCTTTATGTCTATTTATAGAAAAGACGTTTCTCTTGGTTATAAATCATCATGTTAGATTCGATGTGGTGGATGTGTTTGAGTTCCATCGAAGCTCGATGTCCTTATCGTTCATCAAATCGATGACAGATCCTATGATGACGAGGTAGGAGACAACATTCTATTTGTATTCTGTTTATATTCTGTCCATTGAATCGTTTTAACCGTTGCACACGAGCGGTGTAATTTCGTTTGCGTTATGCTCTGCGCCAATCAAAGCTATAACGGCAATTAGCTCGTACCGCAGTCATTAAACGCAATGTTTCACACAGTTAGCATCCTTAATTTTGCATCCGTTTTTTGTTTTGGTGTGAACGATCTTCTCCTCTCCTGGCGTGTCAGAGACCGCTTGGGTATCTGACGCACTCCTACGCCGATCTTCTCCTCTCCTGGCGTGTCAGAGACCGCTCGAGTAGTTGACGCACTCCTACGTCGATCTTCTCCTCTCTTGGCGTGTCAGACACCGCTTGGGTAGCTGACGCACTCCTACGTCGATCTTCTCCTCTCCTGGCGTGTCAGAGACCGCTCGAGTAGTTGACGCACTCCTACGTCGATCTTCTCCTCTCTTGGCGTGTCAGAGATCGCTTGGGTAGCTGACGCACTCCTACGTCGATCTTCTCCTCTCCTGGCGTGTCAGAGACCGCTTGGGTAGCTGACGCACTCCTACGTCGATCTTCTCCTCTCTTGGCGTGTCAGAGATCGCTTGGGTAGCTGACACACTCCTACGTCGATCTTCTCTTCTCCTGGCGTGTCAGAGACCACTTGGGTAGCTGACGCACTCCTACGTCGATCTTCTCCTCTCCTGGCGTGTCAGAGACCGCTTGGGTAGCTGATGCACTCTTACGTCGATATTCTCCTCTCCTGGTGTGTTAGAGACCGCTTGGGTAGCTGACGCACTCCTACGTCAGGAAAATGATGCTTCGTGCACAATCGTTCGTTTTGAAGAGTGTTGTCTTTTCTTCATATCGGCCTAACCTGCCTTCTCCATTGTTCTGTAGTCGTAAATACAAGATGTATCAGCTTTCGGCGGGGACTTTGAATTTTTATCAATAAACCTCGTCATTTCAATTCAATTCAATTCAAAGTTAATCAACACCTCCAAAATAGGAGCTATTGTTGCATTGTTGCATGAGATACATTTTGACCGGTAATAGTCGGGGGGGGGGGGGGGGGATTGAGGCACTTTTTTTTCTCCAGCAAACGGTATAAACACGTTCATTAAATAATTATTATTGGACAATAGTACACAAAAATATACCCCACTTAGTGGTGATGCACACACAAACGTTTATTTTCACTTCTTAATGAAATCTTAATTTTACATTCCATTCTCTCCATTGGCTTCATGTTCAATATCGTATAGATTATAAGTTACTCCTGCTTGTATTTCATTCTGTACATGGGTCTGCCCCTCAGTTTAATCGTAGTTAAATTAACCTAAACAATCCTCTCAGATCATCAAATTCATCTCTATTGGTCGCACCACAAACTCGAAGTCTTAGGGGATAGGGCTTTTTCACATGCCGGTCGCGTTACTTTTGACAAACTGCCATAATCTATTCGTAATCTGCCATCTGACAATGAATTTAAAACCGCACTCAAGACATACTTGTTAAATGTCGCACACTGTTAAGTTGTCGCATACTGCTAAGTATTAAGTGTAGTGTATCATATGAATTCATGTATAATGTTTATACTCATGTTCATGTTTATGTGACTATTTCTACTCTTTTTTCTATTGCGCCATTATAATCAATAATATGATGGATACCGGCGCATTATAAATGACTTGTTCATATATTATTATTATTATGATAACACACCCTTATAATAGAATAATTATTTCCACCTCTTTTTTTAGCGTGAACAATTTGATAGCGACAGGCCCAGAAGAGTTCTACATTACGAACGAGGCTTACTTTCTACATCCGATTATGAGGGAACTTGAAGGTTTACTAGTGATGCGAATGGGTTCTGTTCTCTATTGTGACGTCACTGGCTGCAAGAAAGCAACGGAGTCGCTGAACAATCCCAATGGTATCGATCTTTCCAGGGACGGCAGGTTAGCTAATAATTATTCATTTATTCATTTATCTATTTATTCATTTATTTATTAATTCATTTATCTATTTATTCATTTATTTATTAATTCATTTATCTATTTATTCATTTATTTATTAATTCATTTATCTATTTATTCATTTATCTATTTATTCATTTATCTATTTATTCATTTATCTATTTATTCATTTATCTATTTATTCATTTATTTATTAATTTATTCACTATTATTTAGTTTCTCATTTATATATTTACACATTTTCATTTGTTTTCTTGTGTGTTTTGTTTATTAATGTATTTTGTTTTGTTTTTGTTGTTGTTTTGATTGATCTCTTTTTTGGTGTATCTATCTATTCATATGTTTATTTTGTGTATTTATTTGTTCAGTAATTTTGTTTAATTCATTCTTTTTTCTTATTTGTTTTTTCATTTTTTTTTTTACTTTGTATTTATTTATTTATTTATTTATTCGTTTATTTATCTATTCATTTATCTACCTATTTGTTTGCTTATTGTTTGTGAATTAATGGATTGAAATGTAACAATTTAAATTCGACGCTCCAGATATTACACCAATCATTGATAATCATATTCTAATGCAATGGAATGTTATTAAATCTGAATGATTTCATTTGTTATCCAGGTCCCTGTATGTTTCACAACCGTATACCAGGCAAGTGCGCATCTACAAAAGGGACCCTTCTGACAACACACTAACAGCAAACGAGGTATACAAGTTTTTATTGAATAATTTCGATCCTTAAACTTGTCTTGTAAAATGATTTCTTTTAAATTTCAGATGACTGCAAGGGCCAGTAGTTATACTGCTTAGGCTACCCTGGGTAAACAAGACATATTACATAACAAAGCGATGGGGTTGCGAATTTCAACAAAAGCTATTTTCTGTTCACCTCTTCTTCAATTGGAGCGCAGAATTAACCTTGTCTTTGAAAGAATATAGTCAAACAATTCAGGAATGGTAACCGAATTTTCTTTTCTTTTTCAATGCTGAACCTCGAATACTCCCAAATTTTTACTGTAATTTATTGAGTCGCAATAAAGAGCAATTCAACGAATATTTAAAATTTCTAACCCAGGCATAAGAAATGCTTTTTATAAGCTGTGATTTGTTTTGAGGTGCACAAATTAAGAGATCCTGGTGGAACAAATGCAAGAGAGCAAGCGACCGAGCTTTGGAAATGTTCTGCATCTTAAACCCTCCAAAACTCTTTTTTTCTAATAAAACTTACCCTTGGTATTTGGAGCGCATAATACTTAAGGATCGTGAGTTTTATTCCTTTTTTCCACTTTTCCTTTCTCTCTTTTGCGCTTCTTGCGCCCCCCCCCCCCCCCCCGCCTGGGGCACGTGCCCTTGTCCTCCTTAGAAACGCCACTGTGTGTAAAAAGTCAAATTAGTTCAAATAAGCTATAACAAAAAGAATAATGATAATACTTTGTAGTCTCTGTCAGAACTCACGTCACAATTTAGCACAAAGCTTTTTACAGAGGATCTATCAATAAAAGTCAAGACATATTCACTGTTTTCTCTTTAATGCAGTATTTTCTAAAGAAAATGCTTGATGACCTATTGTTTTGTTCATATCATGGCAGGGGGTTCATGCTATTGACCTCGGGACCGTTGCTGACAATGTGTATGTCGATGAATCTGGCGATGTATGGCTTGGAGGCATACCGGTTGCTCACAAAGCTTTATCTTACATTAATACCAGGAAAGGATTGGTCCCATCACAGGTATGACATTATTATGTATTTCAATGTAGGTCTATTTTTTCTGTGCTTGTAATTTTGTTTCAATTCAAATATCAGGCGTTTGGCATGTAACCAGCAGACACAGACTCTATGTTGAAACTTAAACAAAGATCCATAAAACCTTTAGCCCAGCCTAGCCTCACTTTGTCAGTCTCTAAGCAGCTTAGTACAGGACCTGTGGAGAGTAATATGCTGTATCGGTATTCATACAGACCATGGCCCTGATTCATAAACCTGTTATCAATAACAAGTTACGAAAATTGTCGGGGTCGGAAGTACCGCATGCGTGTTCCCAAAATTTCCGGTAAAGGGGTACTTTTCACGCGCCAAAGTCCGGCTCGTAGTACACAAAAATCCGGCCCGCATTGACTTTACACACCGGACTTTAAAATATAGGGGGGTGTTTTCAAAAGGAGGGAACACGCATATGCGTACCCTAAATAACACTGAGTGGGGGGGGGGGACAGGGCGTAGACACTCTTTTAGGAGTAGTTTCAGAATCAACTTCGTTGTGGAATGGTTATCTACGCTGAATATGCGATTATAAAATAGCGGAGCTTTAGAATTACTCTCAAAAGAACGATTCTAAAACTCCACTATTTGGAATGGCTTTTAATATGATTTTGGATTAGATTCAAATGATAATGTGAAAAGAATGTGATTTCATGTAGTTTGGAATACCTTCTACTTAAAAAGGTCTGTCAATGAAAAAGGATTGACGTACATGTGGTAATTGTGGACTGGTTATTCAGGAGCATTTTCGGGCATTAATTTCGATTTCTCACAGACATACATCTGATAGTTAAACAAAACTATTAACAACTTGACAATTTTCACCCCGCTCCTTGAAAGGGTCCTTGCAGTATTTTTTGTTTTTTTAATTTATCCCATCACCCCTGAAAAGGGTGCCGATAATCTAGGAGGCCATATACATTTCGAGAAATAATAATAATGAGAGATTTTTCATACTTTATTAAACAATTTCCATTCAGGTCTTACGAGTGAGAGTTGGACCCAAAGACTATGAGCTGTCAGAGGTTTATAGTGAAGATGGCCGGAATATTACCATGTCAACCAGTGCCGTCCATCATAAAGGAATCCTGCTCATCGGCTCATTACATGAACGAATGATGCGTTGCCAAGTTAATGCCATATAGTGATTCGTATTATACTTTTAAGGTTACAATAAGAAATATTTCTTTCATATTCTTAACGCCTGTTTTTGAAATATGTAGCTATTCAATATTGTTTGAATGTGCATTTTCCTCTTTTAAACCGTCATTTTATCTTCTACATTGTCATGATTATTGGATATTCATCTGTCGAGTGTGGCAAATGAAGATTAATGTCTTGCCAAAGGACATTAGTGCCGTATCGGGGATCGAACCACGACCTTTGAATTTAAAGTCAAGTGCTTAATGTGGTAATTTAGTTTTGGCTATAAAACGCGGGAGCTAATATAAGATTATTTTTTTCTCTCTCGCATTTATCATCAAATCTTTAAAATCTTAAGAAAAAATCTGTAAACGTCAATTGTATGCAGTTAATGCTGATATCAGTACGTTATACGACACACGCTTTTTATGAAACTTAAAGGATATTGAAGATCAATTATACATACATCTACGTGGCCGTATTCGTCTTTTCTATGTTTTCAGTAGGCTTTCTTGTCTTTCTTTTATCAATATCTTATCTTGTGGAGCATTTTGTGATTTACAACATACCATGATCTATTATTATTGTCATTCATATTGATAATGGTTGAGGAATACGTATACAACGAACTTATAAGGAAATTACTGATAATATTTCCATCGGTGGTTCGTACTACAAAACTTTTTAAAAAACAGGTCACTACGCCAGTCAAGCATGTATTTGTTTTTGATTTAGAAGTTTGTTCATTGTTCAGTGTGATACTGGGTTTTAAGCTGTATTGGATCGTTTATTTTAATAAAATGATTTATGAGAGAATTACTCTCATTAAGTGACTCATGACTTTACACAAAACAACTCTGCAATATCATCGCGTAAGATTTGAGTGCATGGAAGGGGTAAATGGAGAAGGTACATTTAGAAAAGGGGAGAAAAACGGGGAAAGGAGAAAGGTAGAAAGAGAGAGAGAGGGGGGGGGGGAGACGGGAGAGAGAGAGGGAGAAGAGGGAGGGGGAGACGAGAGAGAGAGAGAGAGAAACACTGGAGACAGTGAGAGAGATAGAGTTAGGAGAAAGAGGGAGATGTGGAGGAAGACGGGAGAGAGAGAGAGAGAGGAGAAACACAGGAGAGAGAGAAAAAAAAGAGAGAGAGAGGGGGTGGGAGAGTGGAAGGGAGCACCTAAACCATGCCCTCTCTGTAGATACGCCACCGTCAATAGGCACGAGTACTGTGCAATCATCCCTCGCTTCTACCAGTCCTCGCTTCAAGTGTAGGTAGTCACACATTATATCAACCAAACATGAAATCGTTCGCTAAGAGCCAGAAGACTATCAACTCTATGTAAAAGTATACGAGCTAATGCCCTCCTTACTCTCAGCTGACGAAATTATGTTGTAGAAGCAAAGACAAATAAGACAAAGTATATCATTCACGATTAGTAGCTATATTATGTATATATATCTCTGCGACTTTATTACATAATCAACTCAAATTTATACATCACTTTTCACAAATATCGCAAACTAAAAAAAATAGACTAAAAAAGCGAGGCAGGACAAATCAAGCAATGGCGCTAATACACACTGGCATAATCACACTTTACAAGTTTACATGAATACTACACTAGCTTAAAACAAGAAGGCTTTAATTATCAGCTGGTAAAACAACGAATTGCAGAAAACCAAAGATATTTCGATACAATTTTGCTGTTTTTTCACGAGTGTCCAAAATTTGATCCGTATTGCAACAAGAAAAGAAACAAATAAACGAATAATAATTTCAAAAAAAGTCAAAAGCATTACAGGATAAGGGTTAGGTTTGCCTTTCAGTTGCCAATGCAAAATATATTTAAATATTCACCTAATGTTATCATGATTACCATCGACAAACAAAGCATTTGTACATTCGTGTTAACTATTTCTATTTCTTGTCACGTTATCGGTAAATCAAAAGCTCTACAAACGGATGAAATAGCATATTTTATGTACAGCAAGGTTTCCGACAAAGCAAAATAGCACTTTAAAGCTATATTATAAGGCTACGTAATTATGACATTGTACACTGTTGATTTAGCGTCCTCTCAGTTGATATTTTACTAACCTTTTTAAGATATTCACTTTCTCCTAAATATGAATACCTTCAATACTTTAATTTACACAATTCTAGACCTTCAAAAAATGCAGTTCGTAAAATTTAAAAAGTAATCAACGACGCATATTCTTTCATATAGCACCCTTTCGAAAGGCGTAATATGAGGCTAATTAAAAGTGAAATCAATCGGTAATGAACACTCTTTAAATACCTTACACTTCAAGCAATATTTACATATAAATGAAATTTTCTTCTTCAAAGCGGATTTTTTTTGTTTTGTGTTGTAAAAAATAAAAAGGAAGTGCATCAGAGCTTTTTCAGCTATTGATGTCGCGTGAACAAAATCGATCTCCATACCATGCACTTTATACTCGCGGCAGTTAGAAAATAAAAGAATGGCTTGTGAGAAGGAAGATTGCAGAAAAATAAGCAGAGTTTTACTCTACTACTTCAAGGTATTCGTTTTTATGATAATTGGACGGGAAATGTGAGCCTAGATAATCCTTCATTTAAATCGAGTACACATCAAAGTAAGAATAAAAATAAACAGTTAATGACGGAGTGCGAACAAAATTGACTGGTCAATTAATAACACCACCGAGGAATGCAAAGTGAATTTATCTCCTATCTTATGATTTGGTCAATACATTTCAATAGAAGAAAAAATAGGCTCTCTTGTCGGTAATGGATTCACAGAAAATCTGTAAGAAGTTTTAAAACGTAATCCAACCCTTGAAAATCAATGGAATGGGGAAACTTCAAAATAAACGGGACCAATGACGGGAAATTTATGAATGTTCCAAATATGAGATTTACTAAATCTATGCAAATCTCAAATTGGCAGTTTGATCAATAGAATGTATGTGAGGTAGTAGCGGATAACTCTCCGTTTGTCTTGTACAAAAATATCACTAATTTCTGTTTTTTCTCCTAAACGCCATCTCCCGTGGGGCACTCCTCAAATATATCGTGGATAGTGTATTTTCATATAGATGCTCTATAGAGAAAAGACCCTCCTGAGTCATACATTTTGTGAAAAATTAAGATTTTAGTCAATTTTGTTTGTGTGTTGGAACAAATGGGAAAGTTGTCCGCCACTACATCACAGACACATTATCGATTAAGCGAATTTGAAGAACTCTTACCTATAATTGACATTTTTCAAAATTCTTTTCAGAAATCTTTCAGTAGTCATAACTTTCTCATTTTTTCTTTAGAGTAGTTTGCTGTCAAGGTTGGATTTAACTTTAACCAATATATTTACCCTCTTGGTTTTTCCTATTTGTTTTTAAGACCAAAATACCCATTTCATACTAAAGGTTGTATGAAGTTTGAACATAATCGCTTGTCTAAATATGGACCTTTCAAACGAAAATGATAACAGATTAAATGATTGTCCATGTTTGTGTGCCAGAAGATTCGTCATGGCTAATTTGTACCTATATATTCACGCCCTTATACCTTTCTCATATACTATTTTTGCACGTAATATAATTTCTATCGACCTGAATTGTATAACAAAGTAGAATGCACATACATTATCTGATGTGTAGTATTATACAATATTCAAATACATTTGTTATGTTCCGAACCGCATAAATGCCCAGTCAAAAACTATAATTCATCTCTGTATCATTATATAACTCTTATAACTTTTATAATTTAATTTCTTTTTTAGGGAGGGTGTTTCGTTGATTTAGAGCTCGTTGCTGAGACTGTTCGAAGTCGTCTCGAACTTCCAGACGCGATCGAGCCCGATGTCGGCCATGTATACAGCGCCATCTGGAGAGTAGGTGGCGATGTCATGCACCACTCCGAATGACTGAATGAAAGGGCATTCAATGAAAAAATAATTAAAAAAGCAACGATCACTAACAATAATATGGGTGCAAAATCATCATACTTTATGTTAACATTTAAAAATAGATTATATAAATTCCTCGTCCGTTTCGAAGAAATCAAAGATAAGAAATATGTCGTATGTACAACAGATATCAATAATGATGTAATTTTTCTCTGATTAAATTACTTAGTTAATAAATGACAACATACCTTAGGGTAGGGGTCCCATGTGCTCAGGACTTCACCTGTTTCCAGATCTACCGTGAATGCGAGGGGCGGTACTCCTACTTCCTCGTTGGGTCCATTCACCGTGTATAGAACGTCTGAAATTCAATTCATTTCAAATGCAAAGTAAATTTCTTCAAGTATTCAAACTAGGTTTATCATATCTCGGCCACTGTAACTTTATCATTGTATACAAATAATTGTTACTTATATGTCTATTTATTTGCTTCCTTTTCATAAAGAGACTTATATAGAGAAGTCTCATGAAATTTTAGAATGTCGTTAACTTGACTTTTATAATAGTCGGAAATAAAAGTGGTTTAATGTATCCGTGACAGAATGAAAATCAGAGAACCTAATTCCAATAACATGGTCAAGTGAACTGTTTTCTGCAAACCCCTCGGAGAGGACCTAATGCTGTCGGCCATCTGGTTGCTTACTAACAAGCATTTATGCTTTCTTTAATAGCAGTCAGGTAAAATTACCTCCACTAAAAAAAAAAAAATACGAAATAGGAAACTTTGTCTCATGATTACGATACCATCATGATTTTAGTAACTATGGCCATAAAGTAAAAAGTGTCATCACTTTCGTATTTCAGCTCCATAGAATCTTTCATCTCGTATACTTGAGCAAGACTAAATAATTATGATCAGCCTGTTAATGCTTTGACGAATACTTGAAAGACAACACTATTTGGTTCGTTAGCAAATGCAAGAACGAAAATTAACTAATTATCTGATATCATGATTTTAAAAGAGAAAGCATCGCTGTCCAAATGGGATTAACGTTTGATTTTTCAAATGTGATGAAAACAAAATATATTACCTTGTACACTGTTGTAGGAAATGGCGAAGAGTTGCTCTCCGAACATCGGTGACGCAATCTGTCGTTCTAACTCCCCATTGGTCACATTGAAGCACTGAATCCGGGCATTTTCACGATCAGCCACGCAGATGATATCACGTGCCTCGATCAAGGCGAGACTGTGTGGTATCCGTAGTGATTTCAGTGGGGACCACTCTGCGAGGTTTGCTGAAAGGATAAGTGGTATCAGCAGATTAGTGATCAAAATTGATCCATTTATAACAAGCACGAACGAAAAATTTTAAGAGTTAGGTCCGTTGCACCGTTGCAAATGAGGCGTTACTTGCCGCATAGATGAATGCGTCAGAGACTTAAGTGGTCTTTGGCGCATTGTTTAAGAGCGACAACGTGCCAAAATTGAAAGCGACATGAACAGAACAAACATTGTGATAAATTACTCTCTTAATATCATTCACCGACTCAATGAGCGCACGCAGGTATTAATGCAATTGAAATGACTTCTCGTTTTGCAACGGGCATTAAAAATAATGATGCATTCTCTCGTCTATGGCTGATCTTCAACGAAACGGAGTTATGTATTTTGTCAACTCCGTTTGTTGCTACGGCAGGCAGCCTGTGAAAACGAATTCGTTTAATCAAATTGTGGAAATGCAAGCACTACATTAAATAAACAGAATTGTTTTATTCCTAGCTCATTTTTCCTGATTGAGGTGTCATATGAAAGGGCGGAAACTGAATTTTCTAGAATTGTGGTTTTCTCTTTGAAATTCAGATACCGTCCGAAAAAATGATTTTTTTTTTTTTAATTTTTTTTTTTGTTCCCTCTCTTCAAATCGATTTTAATCACTCATTCGTGAGATATGCATCATATATGTTGCATCAAATGAAGAAGAGGATCTAAGTTTTACAAACACGTGTCATTTATTAATTATCATTGTGATTAGGTTATGATAAAACATCGATAATTCTCGGTTTCGTTTTTTCTGGGACGCACTTTTCTTAGCAGTCAGGTAAACGAAACCATTAAGAGTATCATCAATATGTTTTCCTCTAAGGAGATGCTACTCCACAACATTCTCTGACATGCTTGCTGTTTATGTTTATGTCAGTTTTGAGTCTCTAGGTTTGCGTGGTGGAACAGGCAAAAATATATATAAAGGTTTACGGAAGTACTATTTAATAATAATTTTGTAAAGATGCATTGTGGAAAAGACGAGTCTCGACGTCTTTAACAACGTGCTCTTTTTTGGCGTCAGATCAGGAGTGACGACGAATAGAGCACTTCGTTCGAAACGTTAAAACTCTTATTTCCTTAGACCATGATTACAGTTCTTTACAAAACTCTTACCGAAAGAGATACACATTACAGCCCTTTAAAGGACCACAGGTACATACAGGGAGCTTAAACTATATTTCTTATGATTGTATCATTAACATCGTTTCCTCTCCAACGAAATGCTTTAGACTCACTCACCTCCGGGTATCGTGCCTGCTGTTATTTCCAGTAGTGCTGTTCCGTTCGAGCTGAACTTAAGAATGCGATTGTTGCAATATCTGTATCGCATTGAAACAGAAATGGAAAAACGAAAACATATTAGAGTATAATGGGTTCAACAGAGAAAACTTGAGTATACTGACAGTGTTGATTGGTGAACTTAATCTCTTTGGCCCTTAGTCTGTCCGATACAATCCAGGGATTAGTTAAGCGCTACTATCTCGTCGAATCGAAGGCTGAATTATTATTATTATTATCAACCCTGGAGAGTCTGGGGTAATGGCTAATTGTAAGCAATGTGGAAATGTGGATGTTTTAAAATTGGTTTTGAAAGTAAATAGCAGGTCACAAGATATAATATAATCTCTTCTTCCTTTTGAGTACAGACCTCTATTAAATATTGTACAAATATTTATCATAATAGTTTTGTAATGAAATGCTTGATTTTCTTTTTACAGTTTGAATGAGAGGTGTTTTAGATTGGCAAGTGTATCAAAATGATTTAAAAATTCAATTTCCCATACCCGTCGGCGACGTAGAAATCTCCTGTCCGACTGTCGACAGCCACATCTGTGGGCTTGCAGAAGTGTTCCAAGTCTTGACCAGGCTCAAACTTGGTGCCCAGGATCAGAGATGGTTCTTTGGATCCTGCGGGAAACTTGAAGACCTGGTGTAAGGCTACATCTGTGATCCACATGTTATCCTCCGGGTCGATGTACAGACCGTGAGGCATGTAGAATCTATGGGAGACAGGAGAAGGGTTGTAATAATAATAATAATAATAATAATAATCTTTTAAAGTCCATTCCAAATTTTATTAAGTTAAACCGAAAATGGGAATTCTTTTTGCCCAATTGATCGTGAGCCCGGCAGCCACTGAGCAGCGCCAGATCGACGTTGCTCTATCCCTTATTGTTGAACGCCAAACAAGGTAGCAGCAACTCCCGTCTTTTAACGTCTTTTGGTATGACGCGCCCGGGGTTCGAACCTACGACCTCCCGGTTGTGAGGCGGACGCTCTATACTGACTGAGCCAACACACCGGTCAAGACACATAATCGTGGGATCTCATCATTCAATTCAATTTTATTTCACTAAAGCAATTAAACAATAACATACATACATGGATAATCATACATTGTTACATAAAAAGAATAGAATTTATGTATCTACCAAAAATTGTCAAAGTTGCTTGGTAGGCAGCAGCCAGAAAGGAAGTGACCCTTATAAGTGGCCGACCGAATCACCCAGCAAGGAAAGTTTATCACCACCTTCCCCCACCCGTACACTATCAGAGATCTGGGCCCCATTTCACAAAACTCGTTATCCGTGACAAATGACAGTTTTGTTATAAGCTAGGATTTCTTGCTTCTGATTGGTTGTCAGCAGATTTGTCACTGTTTTTTGTCATTTGTCATTTAAAAAAGGCTGAATTATGACGCAGTACTGTCGAGAGTTTGTCCTCAATTTCCATTTCAATGACTATGGCCGTATCATTATTTTATACGCATGTAAATCTTAAACCATCACGAATACATAGCTCTTTGTAAAGATGAGAATCCGTTTGAAAAAGATAAATTATTGACAATTATGTAAATTTACGAAACAGACAAAAACAACTTTACAACCTAAAATGTGGCGCGAAAGGATAAGTATATGCATTTGTGAGAGGAGCAATGTTATATCCATTGCTAATAGTTTGGGCTAAATTACAGATGGTTATTTATTTTAAAAATCCGAATGCTGTATTTGTGTGTGTTCTCATGTTGAAAATACCTCAAATTAGATGCAAAATTCTGTTGCATTATTCTACTAATAATAATTAGTGTACTGAACTTTCAAAAATATATTTAAATTTTTTGATATCAATCATAAAGAATACATGTGACTCTCTCTGTCTCTGTCTCTGTCTCTGTCTCTCTCCCTCTCCATATATATATATATACTTATAAATATATATATATATATTTATAAGTATAATATGTCTACATCTTCATCAGATTTCAAGGCGTGAAGCATAGAAGACTATGTTTGAAGGGTTAGAGGTTGAATGAACTTACAGATCACTCCCCCATGAGTCGATTACATTGCCGGTAGCCGGGTCAAGGGTCAAAATAAGTTCATCTGAAATTGGCTCGTCCAGCAAGAATTTGTCTTCGTCGTCAAAGTCGCTAAAAAGAAAGGAAATTTAACAAGTAATAACATGAAATAGAAAGTAACACAACAAAAGCAAAATCAGTATATTGTAATGTATCAAAAATAGTTAAGGTAATTATAGAAAAAAACTTGAGGAATGATAAACATTAAAGGTAATACAAAGTTTTGGGAAATTTTGAAAATTGGTTGCATAGTGATTCTTTACAATTTTGAAAAATTTTGATGCCCCTGTGGATGTTTTATAAGCACTAGAAAATTTAGCCCCTAAAACACTTCTGCTTTCGCGAAAAATGGAATATAAAAATTTACCGGTGCTCCAGGTAAAATTTCCAAACGGGAATAGCTAATCGGTAGATTTTAGTCAAGAAACATTGTTTCATAGCTTAATTAATATTTTGACCTTAAGAGGGAGCTATACAACATAAAGAATTTATTATTTACAATTTCATAACTTTAGACTCGATTTCAACCGCGACAACGATCACTGAATATTGTAGGATCGCATATGCTTCCAATATGTTCATTTGAACCAAATTCATGACCCCATACCAAAACTTTGTAATACCTTTAAACAATACTTTAAAGCAGTCTCCAAAAATATCATGGTAGTATATAACAGGCGCGGATCCAGGGGGGGGGGCCGAGCGTGCCTTGGCCCCCCCCCCCCCCCCCGCAAAAAAAAAAAAAAAAAAAAAAGGAGAGAGAGAGAAGGAAAAGAAGGGAAAGAGGAGAGAAAGGGAAAAAAAGAAGAGGAAGAAGAAAAGAAAAGAGGGAAGAAGGAGATCGGGGGGGGGGGGGAAGGACTTGCCTCCCCTCCCCCCCCCAATAAAAAAATAAAAGAGAAGGAAGGAAAGGGAAAGAAAAAAGATAAAGAGGAGATAAAGGGAAGGACAAAATAGAAAGAAGAAAAGAAGGGGGATATCAGTTTTGCAATTTTCCCGCCAACAAGTTGTGGATCGGGGGGGGGGGGCAAAAGACCCTAGCCTCCCCCCCCCCCCCGTCCCCGCTAAAAAAAAGAGAGAAGAAAAGAAAAGGAAAAGAGGAGAGCTAAAAGGGAACAAAAAAGAGGAAGAAAAAAAGAAAAGGGAGAAAAGAAGCGGAGATCAGTTGCGGTTAATCCCGCCAACAATGTGTGGAGCGGGTTGGGGACCAAAATTACCGTGCCCCTCCCCCCCCCCCCCCCCCCAGCAAACCTAAAAGAGAGATAAGGAAGGGAAGGGAAAGTGAAAGAGGAGAGAAAGGGAAAGAAAAGGGGGGCCACTGGCGTACTGATAGGGGAGGGGGAGGGGGCTTTGGAGAAATAGAATTCAAACGTGGTTTATTTATAATTCCATAACGGTGGTTTACAAATAATGCTGAAATGAGATAATTTTCCTCACTTCATGCGTTTGTTGGAAAATGACAAATTCCTAAATTTACAGCCTGGCAAGAAAATGCTTCTTGAGATGCCTACATATCAGGGCCCACGGAACGGCGGGGATCGGGATCCTCGAGCCCCCCCCCCCCTCTCCCACACTTTCTTTGAAAAAGTATATTAAAGAGAAATAGAAAGAAAGAGAGCGAGAAAGAAAAAATAGTTAACTGCCAGTGTCACATTATAATGGGGTATCAAAATATGCTCATCTGATCATGATTAAAATTAATGCCTAAAATCCTAAGAGCTCTGCCCCCTGGATTCCACCTAGGGCCCTAAGGCGGGCCCTTAGATGCTCATATGACGGTCATTTAATGCCTAAAACCCCTGATTTCTGCGGGCTCTGCCCCCTGGACCCCACGCCAAATAGTGTCCTGCTAGTGTCACAAATAATAAGGTATCAAAAATGCTCATCTGACCGTAATTAAACGCCTAAAACCCCTGAGCTTCTGGGGGCTCTGCCCCCTTGACCCAACCAAGAGCCCTTAGGCGGCCCCTCGATACTCATCTGACCGTAATTGAGTGCCTAAAACCCTTGAGCTTCCGGGACTCCGCCCCCTGAACCCCAAGCCAATTAGTGACCTGCCATTGTAACAATTAGGTATCAAAATAATGCTCATCTGACCGTAATTAAATGCCTAAAACTCCTGAACTTCCGGGGCTCTGCCCCCTGGACCCCGTCTAGGGCGCTAAGGCGGACCCCTGAATGCTAATCTGACCTTAAATTAAAACCTTAAACCCCTGAGCTTCCGGGGCGGACAAGGTATCAACATATGTTCATCTGACAGCAGGCGCGTAGCCTGGAGGGCGGTGGGGTGGTCCCCCAATAAACGCCGGCCAAAAAAGAGAGGAGTGTAAAGGAAGAGGACGTAGGAAAAAAAGGGAATAGACAAAGAACATATTTGAAATTTAGACAAGAAATAAGAGTCGAGAACGTACAACGAATCGTCTTCTTTCTCTAATGAATTAATGAAACGTCAAAGCTTCCGCGCTACGCGCGGGGGAGGGCAGGGGGAACTTAATTCAGACGAGGATAATTTTCGGGAACGGTACAACAAATCGTCTTCTTTCTATAATAATTTAATGAAACGTCGAAGCTTCCGCGCTTTGCGCGGAAGGGGGGGGGGATTGATTTAGACAAGGATTAAGAGTCGAGAACGGTACGACGAATCTTCCTCTTTCTCTAATGATTTAATGAAAAGTAAAAGCTTCCGCGCTTCGCGCGGGTGGGGGAAACTTAATTATTTTCGAGAGCGGAACAACGAATCGTCTTCATTCTCTAAAAATTTAATGAAACGTCGAAGCGGGGGAAAAACTGAATTTAGACAAGGATTAAGAGTCGAGAACGGTACAACGAATCGTCTTCTTTCTTTAATGATTTAATGAAACGTAAAAGCTTTCGCGCTTCGCGTGGGAGGGGGTAAACTGAATTTAGACAAGGATTAAAAGTCATAACGGTACAACGAATCGTCTTATTTCGCTAATGATTTAATGAAACGTAAAAGCTGTATTCAGACGAGGATTATTTTCGAGAACGGTACAACGAATCGTCTTCTTTCTCTAATGATTTAATGAAACGTACAAGCTTCCGCGCTTTGCGCGGGAGGGAGGAGGGGAAAAATGAATTCAGATGAGGACTAAGAGTCGAGAACGGTACAACGAATCGTCTTCTTTCTCTAATGATTTAATGAAACGTAAAAGCTTCCGAACTTTGCGCGAGAGAGGGGGATGAATTAAGACGAGGATTAAGAGTAAAAAACTGTACAACGAATCGTCTTCTTTTTCTAATGATTTAATGAAACGTAAAAGCTTCCGCGCTTCGCGCGGGAGGGGAAAAACTATATCTCGACCAGTAGACACGTACGGAAGGCGGGGGGGGAGGGGGTTAGGGGTTGACCCTCCCCCCTTCGGTTTTTTATGTGTGTATTTTGGAGCAACCCCCCCCCCCTTTTCTTTTAAAAATTAATTTAAAATTAAAATTAATTTAAAAAAAAAAAAAAAATATGCCAATGGCTGACCCAACGGAACAAAATGTCAATTTTTCAAATTTCGAGACCCAAAAAAAAAAGTGTCCTCTTCCTCCTCCCCCCCCCCCCCGCTTATTTAGCGGCTGGCTGAGTCGTTACGATTTTTTTTTGGACCAAAAAGAAATGTGGGCCCCCCCCCCTAAGAAATCCTTGATCCGCGCCTGGTATATAAAAACTTCTCTCGCGTATCTCGAGATCTATATGTTTATAATAAAAGCATAATTTTTCTTTTTTTCTGGGAACAAAATCCAAAATGTATTGTACACAATAAGAGATACTTATGGATTTAAATAGAAATAAAATATATGATAGCTTAAAATATGCAGAAGTTTGATCAATCTCTGATTTCTGTTCAGAAAAAATGCTTCTCATATTTTCTACTTTCGTTTTGGTTTTGTCTTATCACTATTATGTATATCATACACTATCTTTAACAATAAAATGGAAATATAATATACAACAAACCCTTCTTACCCGTTTTCCCATCGCCTATCACCGCGATGTAGGAGGGATAGTTGACCGATGGAGTCGGTGGCAATACCGGCCACCTGACCAATCACACGGTCATCCTCACGGGGCCACCAGCCACGTAGGACCATACCATAGGTCATTGCGCTGGCAGAGTCCCATAGGTCCTGAATTTAAAACAAAAAAATTGGGCAAAAAATAATGGCTAGTTGAACGTGTAGGTCAATCGTTGTGTCAGCCCTATACGTGTTTTTGGTATGTATACACCCACACGATTCCCCTTTAAAAAAATTGTGACCTGTTTTCTCTCGCTCGTCTGATTTTGGGGGAATTGGTCCCTCTGTTTACAATAACTTCGATTCTTATCTGTATGTGCAGTGTATATAATTATGTGCAGTCTCATCTGCTGCATCTTCTCTCATCTTCTGCATACTCCCCCCCCCCCCCAACAAAAAGAAAAAAAGAAAAGAAAAAAGATCGACGTTACAATTTGTTGGTTTGGAATTGGTGATTTTGAATTGTATATTTGAACTCAATTTACTCTTTTAAAGTGAAGTCGGGGAATGGGTTGAACAGTTTTTTTCAAAAAAGGAAACCCTTTCCCTTCATTGAATATCAATAATGAAAAATAATTATTCCTCAATTTTGTCATTCATGCTCTTGACGCTTATTCGGTTCATGAATAAACTAACTTGAAGTTCTCGATATTTGTGTCTCTCCTCTTTCACAAAGTTACGTTACATCGGTCAGACAATATGGTTGTAAGAAACAAGGAAAAGAAAGAAGAAGAAACGAGACTTCAACGAACCTGAAGTCTCATGGACCAATCTGACGAGCTCTGGTAGACGGAATCCTCGTTGAGGGCGTTGTCGATGTACGATTCTTCCCCATACTGGTACGATGACTGCTGGTCCGAGCCTTCGACGCCGTAATCGACCCGTGGTTCGCTGCTGCTCATCCACTGCGAGTTCTCCTCCAAGATCGACTGCAGGTAGTCGATGGCGGAGTACTCGCTCCCAATCTCCTCCTCGATGGCCAGCGATGAGCTGCTGCTCAAGCCAACCTCGTTGCCGAGTTCGTCCGATTTGGAGGAATCCGACGTTTCTGTTTCGCAGTTGGGGTTTTTGAGAGCCTCTGAGTAGTATTCGACCGCCTTGATGACTCCTTTGTCTCCATCACTGATAAAAAAGACAAACAAACCGTTTGTTATTATTAATCTTTTTTGTTTGTTGGAAGATTTTTAGCTACCTTGTCCGCCATTTTGGGAAATTTAGCAATGTTAACTTTGAAGAAAAAAAATGGACTGAAGAGAAAAGTATAACTATAGGTGGCTCTTGTAAGAAATTACTATACAAACATTGTTTCCGTTATAAAACATAACAAGCATCTACTTAAGCAAAGCGGAGGCATCATCTTCCAACTACAGTAAACCTACAAAATGAAAAGTGAAAGAAATAAGTAAATGTTATCCCATTCAACAACTTCAAAGGTGAACATTCAACAATGTGGCCTTCGAACGACTCTTCATCAATGGTTAACTTGGAAAAATGGACGGAGGAGATAAGTTTAGAGATGAGTGACAGTAAGAGTCAGAAACTAGCATATTGTTCTCATTATTATGTAACGAACACCTAAACAAAGGACAGCAAAGGCATAAAGTTCCCACTACCTATAAAACGTCAGGTGAATGAAATTGCTCAATATTATCCATTTTTAATAACTTCAAATTAGCAGAGTGTAATACATTGATTATTCAATGATCCTTCGTCACAAGTCATGTTTACTTGGGAAAATTTATATCCTTTATCAAGATTATCAACGAAAGGAATAAAAAACTCTCTGAAAAAAAATGAGATGGAAATAGAAAGTAGTATGCTAGATGAAAAGGGATATTGAATTTCAACACCAACTTATCCCTCAGGTTATTAAAAAAAATTGTTTATCTGTATTAGGGCAGGTCCAAGCTATTTGGATTGTGATCAGAGACTTTAAACAAGAAATAACAACAGATGAAATTATTTATATGGCTATCTTTTGGTTTGAGTCTGTGGCTATTATGGGCTAGTTCATTTGTGGAAAGTTTTAGTTCTGACTAATTTTTTAATTAGTTGTTAATGTAATTAATGTGCCGCGTGACGTACGGGACACTGTGAACCGTACGTCACGCTGCACATTAATTACATTAACAATTAATTAAAAAATTAAAAAAACAATCCAAATAGCTTTGACCTGCCCATTACCATTAATGAGAATATTAATTTAAGTTCAATCCGGATTGTGCATACCTGGAAGGCATTATCTTAAGAGCCAGGCCAGAGTCGTCTGCAAAACCACCTAGAAAGAAAATAGAGAAAATATTATTTCGATGATTATTCTGAGAATCTGCTAAGCGTCAGTATATAGCGTCTGCTCACAATGAGAATGGTGTTAAAATATATATAATGCTCTTCTGGCTTAAAACAGACGATAGAACAATAGTATAGGACATTTCAAATAAAAGCAAGAGAACAAAGAATATTAAATACATTTAAGAATATTACATTGCTTCATTATTTAAAAAAGAGAGAAGTTGTGGTGGATGGACGCAATACCCCGATAGTGCAATCTAAATATTGTAAAGCTATGATACGTAATCATTTCTATTAAAAGATACAAAATCGTTCGAGATTGTTTGAATACCAAACAGCAATAAACGTAGCGTCTTGGAAAGAAAAGCACTTTTGAAAGACAAAACTTATGAAATATGATTTTTTTTTTGCCGTAAATTTGATGATCAAACTCTATTTCCTCTGTTGGAGCTCTTGCTAGAACCTTTGAAGGTATTACAATAGGCTTTAGTGATAGGGGAGTAATTCAGTGGTAGTGTGAAGCGGCACTGGCAATAATGGAGTAATTGATATCTTACCACACTACCTGTCTCGCATTGCACCATCAACACCACAGCATGCATAATAGCCTTTTCAGATAAGTTTTCTGTGTCAAATACACTCCTTAAAGGGACATATTAGTGATGGGTTCTCATGGGGAATTCGACACTATTTGAGTTGTTTATCCGATAATAGCTGGTGTCAATCACCCAGAATGGACGTCATTTAAATGACCGTCAGGTCTTACGTAATGAACTCCGCCCTCTAATAACTACCCCATATGGAAATTTCATAATCATAAATTTCTTTCACCCTTGAGATGTGAAGCCAAGCTGGGGGTATTTTTTTTAATGGATCATTGTTGTGCTGCCTCGAGGACCTGTACACACACGTCATGTCATCAGTTGGCAATTCAACAAATTGTGGCCTCAGCGATCAGCGACTTATGACGCAATGCACATTGAAACAGATCACCTTATGGATTTAGTTTGGCCAGGGGGATTAGACCTCCCTGCAAGGTCACTGACAGGCGGTCATGTCATCGAATCAACTCTCAATTAACATAAGAAAAGAGGATCATGGGGGACCAAAAGGCACCGATTAGGCATTGTTTGCTATATAGAGGGCGCAAGTAGCTATAAGTAGTCCAGCTGGGCTTTAACATCAGGGCTGTTCCCAATATCATGACTATTCTTTAAAGATGGCAAAGACACTATCGAGAGTTGAGTTATGAATATACTTCCTCACTCACCTTTCTTGTAATTCACCATCAGAACCACATTGTGCATAAAAGCGCCACCGACAGTAATAGCATCTCCCATGGCAAGATAGTTGTCGCATCGATCACGTGACCATTCGAACATCAATGCTATTGGTCCTTGGCATATACCGCTCGTGTTTTTGGTATTGCATGACCTGATTGGATAGAAAATGATACCTTATTAATAATATAAGGAAATTAATCAATTTCATCGTGTACTCTTTTCATGTCTTAATCAAATATTTGTTGCTTGTAAAAAATTAAAGGACAACAAAATAATAAAAAGATAATAATGTCTTGCTTTATCATGAAATGGGACAAACTTAGAGGTGGTATCTAACATATTGGAAATAATGGAATGGTCGTGAAAATATTAAAATTGTTTATTAATTGGATTATTTCTTAAAGTAAAAGAAAAACATTCCTGAAAGTTAGGAGAAAAATAAAACGTATGGCATGTTCTATTAGGGAAATGGTAATAATAATAGCAATTCAATAGCAAGATCACGTAGACTTCGAAATATCAACCATAGGCAATTTCAATCGGCTCGTTCATCATCTATATAAATGTGGGTACACGTAACAATGACGTATTGCGTATTGAAAGTGACATTGAGATGATTCCTCGAAAGTCTTTGCGATCGTGCCTGTTTCACGGTCATTTTTTATACAGAATGATTTTAAAAATTGTATTTCTATCACGGTACAGATGATCTTATACAAGGATGTCATCATAACTACCGGAGTACCTCTAAAGGAAGATACCATTGTCACTATCCCATAATCATTTGGACTGATTCTTCAGCCATGACAACATGCATTTTCACAGATTAAATAACACTTTTGAAGGCATTATAGAACAATGTTTCCAGTTTTACAAATCTGAGATGCATGGCCCTACGTGTTATCAGTGTCCGTGATAAGGTACAATATTGAAGCCCTAAACAAAATGCGCTTCAAAATGATCATGAAGTGCTTCAAAAAAGTAAAAATCTTTGAGTGACCGGTTTTACCATACTCATTTTCATCGAAAGACTGTAGTGTTATAAAAACCATTGGGAAAACGGTTTTTTGAAATGTCAAATTCCAATCATAAATATCTTGATAATCAGACATGCGATTAGCTTGTAAAAGTCATGGGATTCATTTTTGACCTACAGGTTTATAATTATGATCGCAGCATTAGCTAAATCAAAGATTTTGTTAAGAATCTGAGGCAAAGCTACCCAATCCCTTTAACATAAGTAGCTTCTAAATCTGCCCAAGCGGTTGTCTCTTGAGATTTTCCAAATGGTCGGTGAGGCGTTCAAGACCGTGTTCATGTTTATAGGTACCACCAAACAACTCGGTCAGATGATATTCCCAAAGCGACAAGCAACTCAATCCAGGAGACGATTATACGTCTCAATCTACTGTAGATTAGTAACGGACCGTCACCAACTGTCCAGCGTATGTGGTGCTACTGACGAAATAAGACGTCTACGTTACCAAACGCGGGGCTAAGCAGAATAATATTTGGTAATGGCTTCTTTCATCACATTATGATAATGTGTTATTATTTTAGATGTTAAGTTAGTAACTTTCTACCAAACCGGACCAACTAGTAATCAGATTCAGACGACGTTCTTCAAAAGAAAGTCACTCTATTGCACTTCTGGCGTTTAGTTTGTTTCGTGTATATGCTATATGAAAGAATTAAACAGGATTTTTTTGTGCGGGAAGAAATACCAAAATCATATGTTTTTATTTTCCCTGTCACGTAAATTATATAACTCATTTTAATGAGCGGTAGTTTGGCATGTTTTCCTATTTAGACGCACTCCATGCAACAAATTCACCAATGTGGTGGATTGCCACACACTATCGTGGTGCACTTCAATAAATAATGTGATTTCGATGAGAAATAATGTGATTTCGATGAGAAAGAGGCACGACAAATCAAGCTTGGCGTGCCCTAATTAAGGAAAATGTTCATGTGTACATGATGTGAGTAGGACGAATACCAATTTCTTGGATACATCTGAAATTACCAGTAGTCTTGTGTGCTAGCCGCTTGGTCCGGGCAACCGTAGAGCGCCATATGCGTGACAGCGTTTTGGTTGATCAGTGGGCTGAAACCGACTGGGGAGATGAAAGACAAAGACTAATATTATTACACGTATCATCGTCTGAAGGCTTTCACACTCGGGTGCGGCCATTTTGAGGAGCATGAAGTGGAAATGAGATGTTTGATGGAGACTTGATAGAATTACTGCATGACAGACCAAGAGGATAATCGGCTAAGTATCTACGTAAGCGAAATATGATAATGACGTACACAACTGTGTTGAGTGTTGACAATAGAGATGGAAATATCATAGGTCATTTATAGCTACAAAAATATGGACCTAGGACAAAAATATTTCTTATTCCAAACTCAGTCTGTGCTAATTGATGAGCAGTAACTATTTTTGTATTCCATCAATATTTTTTCTGGTTAAAAACATCATGATGGAGTAAAATACGTAAACGAAATAATTGACTTGAAAACATCAAACAAACATCAACAGAATCCAACGGAAAACATTTTAAAATGAATTATCTGCAACCTGGTTTCAGCGAATAAGCTAAGATTATACAGAGTAAACTAAACGTGGAAACACACAACAATAAAGGCCGATCGAAATCACTTTTCCTTGAATTTAATTTTTGCATTTTTTTCACTCCCGGCGTGGCCAAAATGGAAAAAACGGGAAGAAGGTGCGAAAAAATATAGCACGCGGATGAATATTGCCATCGTTTTATTCTTACCAGTTTCGAACGATAACTTCACAATTGAGCTTCACATACCGAAGCAGCTATTTATTGTGCCCTTTTGCCTTGAATTGAATTCATAAATGTCATATGACCAATTGAACACATGCACGCTGGCTATGCGTGGATCTATGTCGTCAAAGGCAACAGAAAGTGCGAAGAAACCATATCGATCGCAACCTGATGCGATATTGATCGTGCAAGATGTGGCTTGGCGCGAATATCCTTGACAACCGTGCAATTTGTTCACCCTCCTCCCAGAATTGAGATACACTAATGGACTTGTGAGAAACAAATATGAACTGCGAGAAAAATAAACTGAAAATAGTTATTGCTGATTTGTGTGAAACTTGGTGCAGCGGAATTGTGAAATTAAAAAACTGACCATATGCAATGGCAAATGATATTTGTGTGTTCATAATTATGCAACCTTTATAAAAAGCTTATTTTCGCAACCCCCCCCCCCCCCAAAAAAAAAAAAAAAAAAAAAAAATAATAATAATAATAATAATAAAAAAAAAAAAACAAGTACCAGTCCACTAGGAAATACAGTTTTCATTTTTCCTGAAGCTCGTTATCATTTAATAACATTTATATCATTAATATTTCGGAGAGGATTGTGAACCGACTTACCGATGTCTTGCAGAGCCTCTGTCAATGACGTCGATGTGCATAGCGTGGTGCCACTCTGAATAAGAAATGACAAAAGGGTACATTTTAAATCACCGTCGGCTGATTGAATGTGATGTATATAAACGGACATTGATGAAAAACAAAGCACATTCAAAACAGGAGTGATATGTTAAGGGAGCCAAAGGGACAAATAGAGAGAGAAAGAAAGAAAGAGGGAGAGAGAGAGAGAGAGAGAGAGAGAAAGAGAGAGAGAAAGAGAGAGTGAGAGAGTTTGTTTTGGGGGAGAAATAATAGGGGAGAGGGAAAGAGACTGAGAGAGAGAGAGATAGAGAATGTGTGATCTAATGAAAGAGAGAGAGAGTGCATGGTGAGAAATACTTTTATTTACAAAAGCACACTCTCATTCCTACATCAGCAAACAACGCCTCGTGTGCACTTTCTACTTCGCGCGTGACCAATGAGGAAAAATGAGAAATACCCCTTATAAATCAACCATATTCCTATTATTCATCCTCCATATTCAATCACCTCTCGCGATGTTCCTGTGGGTACTGCTACAGAAAATCAACAATATTTTTCACCTTTGATATCTGGCCAAGTTGATAGGATCAGCTGGGAATGACCATCCTCTAATTCAATAAAGAAAGAGCATTGGAGTCCTATATCTTATGCATCATATAAATGAGTTGGTGCCGGGGGAAAGCAGATTAAAATTGTTCTGCCAGACGCCGTCTAAAAATAATATTAGACAACCGTCAAATATCTTGGGATTTGAATCACGTTTCAATCAGAATTGTATGTAGAGAGAGAGAGGGGCCGCATGTTTGTCTATCGGTATAGTGATGCCTGTCTCAACGCCCCCAGCCCCATGGGATAACTTTCTGGCTATAATCTTTTCTGACTCCAAATGCAGACAGACATTAGAAATGAATTACGATTTGCTTATGATTAAAATAAATGTACACTTGTATCGTATGGAAACAGGCTCATGGTGATGCAGGTTTATTGTTTGTCAAATTTTCATTATTTCCAACAAAATGATGCGGGTTTCAAATCACATAGGAATTGAGAAAGAATAAGGAAATAGAGAGAGAAAGAGAGAGAGAGAGAGATGGAAAGCGAATGAGAGAGTGGATAGAACGAGAGAGAAGGAGAGAAAATGAGAGAGTAGATAGAAAGAGAGAAGGAAAGAAAAAGATATAAACTAGTGAAAATTTGTGAAAAATCGAGAAAATTAACAAAAAGAGTGATAAAGAAAACTGTTATCATTATTATTATCATTATCATTAAAATCGCCGTCATCATCATCATCATCATCATCGCTGCTTTATTATTTTATTGCCTATAGAATTACTTGGTGTTTAAATGCTACTCATATAATCACAATGGCCGTTAATTTCCTCCGTATGGTACATAAAACAGTAATCATACCTTACAGACATAACGACAAATATTGCGCTATTTCCTCCAATAATATTCTGTCCGTCTTTATTTTGATTTAGCCTTCAAAGACGCATTGATGTGTGTACGGTATAAGTTTACCACAGTCGATTACATACATTAGTCACATTCTCTCAACCGCATGCGTTGCTAAGTGATATGAACTGCGCAACAAAGAACTCGGCAAACGGAATACCGCACGCCTTGCCACATATCTCCATGTGAGTGTTGTAACAATAATTTCACAGACTGTTATATTATATTCGACGAAGCCGAAGTTTGACCCAAAATTATCATAATGATTATCATTTTAGCCGAGTGTGTACCTGACGTCCGTTGTTTACGATTCACAGGTAAACGAGAATGCATTAGTCGACTGTAACGATGCAATAATTTATTGATTTTTCTTAATGAACGCCATGTACTTTCTATGAACAAAGAAGTATGTCGTGTGGTAAAGGTTACACGTTTACAGAGCCCCTGAAATGAGCCCTCAATATCGACGTTTCAATTAGCGTGTTTAACGGTGTTTTAATTCTAGAGATAATCACAGTGGACCAAAATCGATGGAGAAACATTGATCAAGGTTTCATTCTTTCTAAAAGGAAGCCTCACTCGAAGTATAAGTGTAGGTATTCTGAAAAATGAGATGTATTCCTGCCCTTTGATGAACAATATTCCTTACGAAAATGTACAAGAGATGTATAAATGAAGATATTCTTAGAATGATGTGATGCCTTTTAGCATGACATGGTCGCAGCCATTTTCTCGAATAATGTGACATACCAGGTGAAGTTGTACATGTATCATGCACCAATCTCTAGTTGAAAAGACTTTTAAAATAAAAAACAAAACCGTTACTTTTCAACGAGGAAAAATCATAGCTGAGAAGATAGAAATTATATGTTGTGAAGAATATATAACAGGGAACAAAGGATAATAGCAGGTGAATGAAATAATTCATCACAACACGTACCTGGGAAGGTGGCAGCCATACATTTGAATACATTTATTTGATAAACGCGGACTTTACATAGTACGTCACGTTATCAAGAAAAAGGCGATGCCCATGACGTGCTGAGAAACTGTACATACATTTTTGCTTTATACCCCCTTCATACACTTAGGTGGGGAATCTTGTACACTGATGGGAAAGAATATAATAAATCTACAAGAATAAGTAAAGATATTTCTTGGGGTATGGTTTCCTTTAAGCCTCGGTCACAAATGCCATTACGAACTGCTACGGACGCCGTACGAACGATTTTCAGACAATGGAAATTCGGGAAGACAATGGAAAAAAAGGGGAGATTCGTACGAAATTATCGTTCGTACGGACGTTTGTGACCGTAGCATTAATATCCGTTGCACATGAATTAAGTGACATTTCAGTTGTGTTATGACATACGCCACAATCAAGCCGGGGGAAGGCCATTTTCGTAATGTAACCAATTTTGACGCATACGTCTTTGTAAAGTGCCTCGATACGAATTATGTCATTAACCTGTCACGAACCATTGTATTTCAATAGTCAGAATGTAAATTGCATAAATTAAGTGTTGTTAAGAAGGACAAGCCATAATGTTTGCCCTACCTAGCAACAACTAATGTATGCAATTCACATTCTGACGATTCAAAGGTGAATAGGAAAAATCGTATCGCGGCACTTCACAAGGATGTTTGCATTGAATTTGGATACATTACAAAATTGGCCTATTGAATTGCCTCATATACGCCAGCAATTCAACGCAATGTTTGCACTATTCATTTTGTATTTAGACTTTTCTAGAATGTCTCCCTCAATTGGTACGTCAAAGAATGTGCCAGTCGCTGTCGCAAGCCTACGTCAAACAAACGACGCGTCGTGTGTAAAGCATTAATGCAAGCCTACGTCAAACAAACGACACGTCGTGGGTAAAGCATTAACGCAGGCCTACGTCAAACAAACGACGCATCGTGTGTAAAGCATTAATGTAATCCTACGTCAAACAAACGACGCGTCGTGGGTACAGCATTCGAAAGAATTTCAACTGAAATACGTAACATCACTAATATAATCTACATAGGCATCTACAGTTTCATATCGTTTCTATTTTAAAAATTACAAACAGTGTTTTCAACGCAAACATCAGACCAAAATATTATAGGAATACAAATCGCAGTTATTTGATTGCACTCATCTTGTCTTTATTCTCTATTCTTTGAACTTTATTGATATATAACTCGGATGTCGTAGAAACTTTTCCCTTTCATTTTCATCCGGTTGAAAATAAATCAAGAATCCTCTTCCAGTGGTTACCCCCCCCCCCCCCCCCCCCCCGATGAACATGTTTGATTACCTGTCAAAATAGCCATGGCAAGCCTAGTGCAGATCGTGTAGGTACATGTACATCCATTGTCCATTCCTAGGCACTGCCGTTGGGGTTTACCCCTATTTACGAAAGGCACATAAATCAAGAATCCTCTTCCAGTGGTTACCCCCCCCCCCCCCCCCCCCGATGAACATGTTTGATTACCTGTCAAAATAGCCATGGCAAGCCTAGTGCAGATCGTGTAGGTACATGTACATCCATTGTCCATTCCTAGGCCCTGCCGTTGGGGTTTACCCCTATTTACGAAAGGCACATTTCTAAAGCTCATGAACTGTTGATTGATTGATTGATTGGTTGTTGGTTTTGTTCATATTCCATGTAAAATTAACTATCCATAATACATTTTACAGAACATTAACAATTCTTTGAGTACTAAGGAAATAGATAATCCTGAATCATAGTAATTAATAACTTGAAAGAATGTTCTGTTAATCATTAAATACGGAAATGAAGAGTAAACATACTCAAAAGCTATAAAGTCATGTTGCACTGAAGCCGCCTGGTTGCAACATCAGTTCTTGTTGACAACAAACTCAAATGTAAAGTTCGCTCGCGGGACGTACTTTATACCTCTGTCGCTCTTCTAAGTCAACTTTCAGCCTTTTAAAAGCTAAGACTATGGCTTCAACATAGATATTGTGTAACAGGAAAGTGGAGGAGAGGGCGACGAGTGAGACAAAAATAAAGGGTACCAACGACAGCAGTGGCGATGCTCACGGAGGCACATGGAGAATGTGCCCCTCCCACAATTACGTATGGAGGGAATAAGGAGAACGTTAAAGAGGTCAAAGGGGGGGGGGGGGGGGGGGGTAAACAGGTAATAAAACGCAACTGCCTCCCCACATCGATAGCCTTGTTAATCAACATTAAAGAATCAACATGATATCCAACGAGTAATATCGATGCCCCTCCCTCTCTCCCTCCCCTTCCTTCACGCTGGTGCCCCCTCAATTTTAGGACTCGATAAGCTTCGCAACTGCACGTCAGCAATATGCTAGCTCCATAGTTTACATTGATACTTCAGACACCCACCCCCCCCCCCCCCCCCCTGCGGTGCCGGAGAGAGAGACTCAGTGAAAATGTCAACGATTTCCAAGAGCCATTTGGTGAATTGGAAATGGTTCTCGTAAAAGTCGTAGTACAAATTCAGGCAATTAGCGTTCCTATTCGTGGAGGCTTTTGATGGAGAAATTCGCACTTGATGTGGATTCTGAAAGAGCCGGAGAGAGAGAATTGGGGATTTCTCTTAATGTTCGAATAACGTTAATCGACTAGCTTTGGCGGAGTCTTTGACATGTGATGTGCGAAACCAGCCAATGGCGTGAGAGAATAAGAGTTGCGGCGCCGTTAAACTGTGGAACATAAAATAACATGTTGATGTTTGATGGTAAACATGGTAGGCCTACTGCACGGCCTCGAGACGATTGTTTGATTTAGAAACAAGATTACTTTCGAATAACCTAGTTACCTGAAAAAAAGAATCGTTCATAATAGAATTCTCTTCATAACATTTTCTCATGTGTGATACGTTTGCAGACATTTCTGATAGAATCGCTTTCATAGTTATCTATCACCATTACAAACATTCCTTGTAATCAGTTTGTAATATCAGTGTCTTCAACGAGCAATTGTCCTATGATTTTTTAAACTTAGGCATGCTAAGAAAGTATATAAAAATGAAATAAGAAAGAAGTTACCATGGTGAAAACTTTTGAACCCATAGGGAATTATATAAATCATGCATTCAAACTCCGAAAACTGTCTGAATAGGCTAAGAACTGAAACGTACCAGTTGTTGTTTGATATGATATTTGATGAATTCATACTGCTCAATATGGATAAAGAGAAATACAAAGTCGAACCATTTCTGAAAAGATCACTCATATTAACACAATGATACGGACTGAAATATTTTATTTAAAAAAATAAAAACAAAAATCTTACCAATTTTTTTTTTATTCAAATGACCTTTCGGATTAGCTGTTATACATCAAAAAAGAAAAGAAATCATTAATTTACATATCCATGACGAAGAAAATTTAGTAGTTGTCGTCTAAGAAGAAGAAAAAACACCGCGCCGAATTGACTATAAAATATGTGGCATGCGTTATAATCCATTGTAATACCCATCACAGCATTAATTTCAATGCCCAAATAACGTTTTTCGTAGTTGTCTTAGGGGAAAGGTGCCGATTGACTTTAAAGGCCCACTGCACTACTTGTAGCTACTTGCGCCCTCTATATAACACACAACGCCTAATCGGTGATCATTGGTCCCCCATGATCCTCTTTTTCTTATGTTAACTGAGAGCTGAGTTGATGAGATAACCACCTGTCCAGTGACCTTGTAGGGCGGTCTAATCACTCCTGTAAACTATGGCAGATACGCTTTAAATGTGGCACAGATTTCCACATCTACGTGCGAGTTAACTATAACATGCAATCTAATCATTTTGCGTGTCAGTGAAAATGCATGTATTCTAGCTAGGGGCGTTTGTTGATTTGCTCTTTCAGATGGTTCAAACCATAAACCCAGGAGGCAAACTACAAATGTTGTGGCTTTTATTTTTAGACATGGGATGTTGTAAAAGTTTATGCCCTCATCCAAGATTTTCTCTCGATTTTAAGGGGGTGCATTTCAAAAGAGGTAGGTGATGTAGACTCTGAACCACCAAAGCTTTATCTACATGTTTCAAACTGCAAATCATGCATTTTATTTTTAGACATGGGATGTTGTAAAAGTTTATGCCCTCAACCAAGAGCTTCTCTCGATTTTAAGGGACAGGGTGCATTTCAAAAGAGGGAGGTGATGTAGGTCCGAACCACCCAAACTTTATCTACATGTCTCAGACTGCACATCATGTCTCTTATCTGGACCCATGTCCTATTTTTTCATGTATCATACGACCGATAGCCTAATTTGGTTTCCGAGCACATATATTCAGTTGTTATGCATATTATTACAATAGCAACGGAAGCTAAGAGAGTTTTAAATATCAAAATATGATGAAACTGCATCATCTGACATCACACTTGCTATCAAAATGGTAATCTGCTTGATGATAATTATCATCTGATAGCGTTAAGTTCTATTTTTCATCTTGCTATTTTATCGTTGTTAAGGAGAAGGCAGCCAATAGCAACCAAAAATGTGACTTGGGATCATTATCAAAGTTAGGGATCATTATCAAAGTCATTATCAAAGTGAATTTTGTAATTCGGCTAAACGCCGCGATGAAAGTTTTATTTGAAATAAACCATTTTGAATTGAATTGAATTGAATTGAATTATTTTAACTAGAGCGCTATAAATTTTGTTAGAAAAGAAAAGAACTTACAATTAAGATATAACATTAATCTTATGTGTGGGCAGTTTTCGAGAAAGTTTCAACTAATTAGTGATGACGATTTGTTACATATGGGATGTGTATTCAGTTGCGATTCAATGTTTTCTGGAAATATTGTAAAACACATTCACGTTTTGGGGGCTTAAATTGTTATACAATTCATGTTGTCACATTGTAGGAAATTTAATTCTATTTCATATGCCACCTCACACATGGTAAAATGATGTTCTGTTAAAAACTAATCTTCCAAATCGTTCAACACACATGCCGACCATTTAAAAAAAATGCCCGCCTTTATCTTTTAGCAGCACATTTTCGAGGTAGGCCTTTTAGAAATTGTGCAGGGAGGTTCCCTGTTCGCGTCGATACCCACCAACCTTTTACATTTCCTGGCACAAAAACATCCTTTGCCCCCTGGTTAATAAACATTTATTCCCCAGACAATGTTCGTTGTTTTTCTGCCATGGGGAAATATGACTGCGTAGCAATCTTGCAAACACGTCAGTGCTGCTGGCTCAGGTTATAACATTAATCTCTCCGCTTATTTCATCACCTCTTTCTCTTTCTCTCTTTCCTCTCCCGTCCCTTTCTCTTCTCATTTCTCCGCTCTCTCTCTCTCTCTCTCTCTCTATCTCCCGATCTCTCCAGTCCTTTTACTCTCTCTTTCATAGTCTCGCAATTTCTCGCTTTATTTCCCTCCCCCTTCCTCCCTCACCGTTACCCCTCTCTTATATCTTTCAAATCGTTTTCTCTAGCTCACTTTACCACTTTTTATATCCCTCACTTTTTTTTCTTCCTCCGCCCCTTTTTTCCCACTCCATTTCTCATCCTTCGTCAATCTTTTTTCTTTAAAATCAGCATCCACCTTTCCTCTCTAATAGTGTGAAAAATCTATAGCTTACAATCTATAACTCACTTCATGTTATTCATTTTACCTTCCTAGTAATACAGGCCAAAGTACAGCAGGAATATTACTGCATACCCGCGGGAAGAAAAATATAACTGCGAAAATATACCTCTCCGTCTACTAAGCCGTTCAATAAAACACCTGCCTGCAGTTGCAGTAACGTATCACAAAGTGGTAACATATTTTATTCATATAAAACCACATTCTCTCTTGTGATAGCCTGTAAATGTACGTGCAGTGGATGCATCACAAACATGTTTTTGCTCTATACAATTCTTTTTCCTATAACCTCTATTAATCTGTCATGATTTGCTTGCAATATGTTTAGCTGCCCACGCAATGTGAGATCGCTACGAGCAATCTAGACGGTGCATTATTATGGCCATGCCATGGCGTTGCCAATACCAATACTCCCCCTCCAAAGGTGTAGGCCTATACATTTATATAATAATATCCATATTTGTATAAGGGAAAAGGTGCTAACTCTTTAATTTCTCCCTCAAATTATCCAGATCAAACAAACATTGAGAAATAATAATACCTTATGTACACCAACGCCTTTATCTTATCGATTTCGAGGTACTAAAATGAGCTTTGAAATTATCGAACAGGTACACAGTCATATGAATTAGTCAAAGCCTTTTGCTTCATTTAAAGGTAATGTGTGCTAGTCACAAAAATATTATTGAGAGAAAAAATAATTATGTTGCCAAAATTATTTTGAAGAAAAAAAAATCCCCTCAAGTCTGTTTTAACGCTTTCCGTTTCGTTTTATGGTATGAATGAGGTTGAAAACTTCTCAGCTCATTGGCGAATGAGAGTATTATTATTTTTATAAATCGGAAATGTGATTGTAGATTTACTTACTACCATTTTATCATGTGCCAACTCCCCTATTCATTTTATTTATCATGAGTATGATCTAACATTCAGTCAATATGTCATATACCATTACAGAAAAAGAATCACAGCTCCATATTTCACAGACAAATTTGCGGTTTCTTTGTGAGCAAAAACCCAGTGAGAAGCGGGCACACTTTAAACGAAGAAAATCAACAGTCACGGCAACGCTATCCAAATATAGCTGGGTAACATGATTTATAAACAAATTATGATGATAAATCTTCCGCATCGGCTTCAACCACCGCTTAGGGGAACGAAAAATATTCAGCCACAGCAAGAAATTAGGTCCTAAAAGGAGACATACCAGTTTACGTTGTGTAATGCCAGGTTGTTCTCTCTCTAGCTTTAAATCACACCGCCTTGACATAATTCCTACCATATGAAAAACTGAAAGAGATAAGTCGAACTTTGCTAAATGACTACGTGCTGTAAATGTTTGATGTAGCACTCAAAATAAGAGGTGATAACATTTAAAAGCAAGCTCATAATTACATCAAAAATTATTTTTATAACACGAATGTAGTCTGCGTCCTTGAGCTGTTATTCTGTTTATTCTTCCTGTAAAATAAACACGGATTATCATGATCATAATTCAGATTTGTCTGGAGTAGACTAGCACATTCTACCATCATTCATGTACATAGTTTTGTTGTAGGTGTGAGATTAGTAAATGGCGCTTATAAATAATTTTGGATATCAACGCCAGTGTATGTATAATGTATGTGATATGAATACCTCACATTGAGTTATCAAAAAGAGATTCGACGGCATTGATTTTTCGATACACTGAAAACTTTTTTTCTTCTTCATATTGTTACCTTATGATGCACATAGGCCTATAAACTGATAAACGTATTCTATTTTTGCTCTAAACACGATTGTACTTAGCGTGCTCTGGAAAGGCAGTAACCTATAGATTTGCCACTATAGAAGACATTCCCTGAATACGCCCAAATCATAAGTTATTGTCATAATTACCGTTATCTTTGTTATTATAATACTGTAGGTTTCATTACAATTATTAGTTTGTTATTATTCAAGCGCATTATCCACACGTCTAGAAAAAAAGAAATATCATCGCCCAGAATTTATTGCACCCTACCTCATCGCCCCCTCAGGGACTCGGCCCACTCATACGTGAATGTGAATGTTGCACGCAGATGTTTCGTGATGGGCGAATTTGCTTCAACCAATCCTATATCCAAGAAATGTCTGCATATTAAACACGATTCGTAGAACAAGCATTCTCTTTGATAGAAACATCGTGAGGGCGTATTCAGTATAATCATTATGGCGAAGTCTGCATAGCCAGGTCCCACGCACTCTTGTGAAGGCATATATTAAAAACATGAATGCAATTTGCAATGTGTTTAGGAGAGACAAATCTGAAAAAGGAAGAATGGGTTTACAATTCTATAAAGAAAATAACTCATTCAGCAAGCCGAATTATTCAAATGAAGGCGTTTTTTGTTTGCATCGTTAAAAGTAAATCTGGAAAAGGTGCATCTTGGGATATTATTCTAAATAAGCATAATTTATTCGGCATATTCAAACAGTATCGAGTTTTCCTCGTAAAATGAAGTAAATAAATATGCAAAGGCAAAACGTTCGTTGATGAATATTAAATTTCATTTCATTTCAGCACATTGAATTCTATGGAATTACTTGATTTTAGGTAGTTACCTTTATGAGATATTTCACTAGATTTCATTTCGACAAAGGAAATTATCAGGGTCGAACATTATTCTATCAGCTAAAAGAAAGGGGGGACTATCGGATTTCTCCCTTAAAGATTAAAATCTGTCAAACCATGCATGGATCGCAGATTAATTCGCATCGAGAAGATTTTCTTGCTGGAGTTAAGTGAAGCAGAACTGGACAAGATAAGATCCGCATCGAACTGACATTTTCAGAGACCCAGTCTCATCGCCAAGCCGACTCAAAACCGACAAATCAATTCCAAACGGACCAACTCTTGGGCGTTGTATCTATCTATCTATTTCCTATAGCTTGGAGGCCGTTGGGGCCACAATGAAACGGACCTTCGCTGTTCGGAGATTCGTAATATTTTGTTCGGTCTATAATTGTCGGTCTGGTGTATAACTCAGTCACACTGACGAACCGACTCTCATATCCGATGGGCGATGTCAAACCAATATATTTTTGGCCATCTGGTGTAATACGTCAGTCAGACCAACTCCACAATGACTAATAACCGTCAGACTCTTCGTCATTGGGGTAATGCACGTTTTTGTCCGGTCTCTTGTAAAGCCGACGGTGCTGGGTATCATACCTTACAAAGGCACACCGCCAAACCAAGGACCAAAACAACTTACAGACTCTTTGACATTCGGGTTCTGTAAGTTTTGTTCAGACTTTGTTTCGATCTTGCACTGGTCTAGTTTGTGCGATTGGCGTTTAAAGGCCAGCTGTCCTTGTGTAAAGGAGGGATTAGACCACTCTGCAAGGTCACTGGACAGGTGGTTATCTCATCAACTCAGCTCTCAAATAACATAAGAAAAAGAGGATCATGGGGGACCAATGGTCACCGATTAGGCATTGTTTTTTTATAGAGGGCGCAAGTAGCTACAAGTAGTGCAGTGTGGCTTTAATGTATTGTTTTGTTCGGTCTGTTGTCCGCCTGGTGCTGGTATCGTTGATGTGACTGGGGTATCAATGGTTGTCTGTCATAATTGTTTTAAGACATAATTCGCAAGCTCGTATTCTCGCCACGCACCATTGTGTACTTTAGGGGCTCCTGGTTCTGATATTGCGGAAAGATTTTCACTGTCCAAAATCCACCGGGAATAGTTTCCAATTTTCTCCTCCGCCAGATTTTCAATTTGTAACGGACCTATTGAATATCATATCTAAGATTGTATAATATTTACATTACTTTGAAACCCGCAATTTGCATACAGGCGTGATTTTTGTGCTTTTTATTTGATAATATACTAGCGTCATGCATACAGAACAACCTATTGGATATACAAACAATACAAGTAGATATTACGAAATCCTTTTTTCCAAAGCTACCTAGATCAAACATCGTGACAGAATAATATATTTTTGACATCAGCATACATTTTAGAGTGGCTGCTTGCTTGCAGGAAGGTTTAGTTTTCTTTTTGTTAGGTTAGACTTTGTTTGACAAATTAAATACCACGTATAAAGTTTAACATTGTCAGCCATTTACGAGAGCATCATATTGAGAGAATATGAAAAGACATGCTAAAGACAGAGAGAGATAATCATCATTATCATGATTATATCAAATGACCTTTACGACTTTATTAGTACTCACCGAGCTTTAGGAGTCTCCCAGGAAATAATGTTCATTTACAAGGCGAGGATATTAATTTGGTTATTTGAGAAAACTAATTTCATTAATTCCTTTCATCTCATCTATTTTTTACTCGAGATGTACAAGTCATGGCATGACAATCAGCTAATTGGCCTACTGCAATTAGGGTAATGAAGGGGTCTAATATTGACATGAAAAAAATGTACTTCAACATGTAGGCACTGTAATAATCTAGCATGTGATGAATTGGATATGATTAGAGTATTAAATGTGAAAGATGGCGTCAAGCGCGACAAACAAAAGGATAAATTCGGTGAATCAACTTCGCTCTTTCTCCTTTCCCTATATTCGGTGATCCAACATTTGCTTCAACAGTAAGTGCTTCAGACTTTGTCAAAGATGTTTTAGGTTAGGATGAGGTTTATGTCGATATGTATTAAATGAATTATATAATAATAGGAAGAATATATAACAAAAAATATGCATGCAGCCCCTTTCGACCTCTGTACCTTTCACTGCATAACTGAAATTTCAAACTAATTTGGAAATAATTATATACAAGTAATGCTCCGAACATGCCAAATCTTAACCAATAAAAACTAAAATCGATGCACTCTGTCTAGCTTGTTAGCTTACACGTTTCCAAAAACTATTTGTCATAAACCGTGATAAATTCGCGGGAAAATGCATATGATTTTTAAATTTCTTTCACCTATAACAAATAAAGTGAACCTGGATATACAAATAGTTATCGACAATCTCGAGAGGAAAAGCTGATTCATTTAGACCTTTAAAAAACTCTGAAATGCTATGAGTTAAAGCAGGGGCGGCGAAACATCTTTCAAAGGAGGGGGCACCAACAACAAAGGGTACTTTCTGGAAAAAAAAAGGGGCACCTACAATTGGAAACCTCAAAGCGAAAACGTACAATTTTTAGAAATTTGTATATACCCCTACATTGTGATTACATTATCATGGATGATTTCTTTATTTATTTATCTCTGTACGTGGTCCAAGATACTGCTATTTGCGGTTGGTAGTTATGGTCTGAATATTCTTTTGCGATGACAGGTGGGTTGAGTTCATAACCGCAACAAGCCATTTTTTTTAAAGCTACATGTGACACCAACCTTGCCAGGTAATTTTTTTTTTCTTCAAACAAACCATGAGTTTTAGCTGCTTTCTCCCATGCATTTTTTCACATATCCTCCTCGGTGTGCCTTTGTAGATTAATAAATACATTGTAAGTCAAAAACACAATATTACAAAAATAGCTTTCAAAGTAAAAAGTAAAACCTCTTTTCATAGGCAAAATTATACATGCAAGTGCTTCATCTCACACAAACTGCCAATATTGGTTACCAAACATATGAACATTATTTTCATGATCGTATATCTTACATTGAGAGCAACCTCGTTTTTTTTTGTTGTGAGGATTCCCATTATCACTAAAAATACCAAGTAGACTTTAATAGACCACAAGAATTATTGATAAAATCATTAGCTCGGGTGGGAAATAGCCAGGCATATAATTACATAAGGCTTCTGCATTGTCTCCGAATGCTTCTTATCTTTAAATTTGCTTCGTTCTTTCGTAATAGTATGCATCCTCATTAGCATATTCGATGATTAGTTTCATTGTAATATGAGGGATTGGCATGCGTTATGCATCTATCCTATTATTGTGGCAGCCTATAACCCTATAGAGGCGTTTAATTCGTCCTTGTTTTCACGAAGTGACGGTAGTGAGGAAAATCGTAACGCAAAGTGAATGCAATTTTTTTTCACTACCGTCACTTCGTGAAAACAGCGACGAATTAATGGTTTTGGCAGTTTCTTCGTTGGATGCTCATTACATTTATTATTCATACAGTGCATGTGTCTATAGGCTATCATGACTCACACACATACTATCGAACGTATGAACTATTTGAATTATTGATTGGGAGCTTTTCGATGTATATTCTTAAATGGCGTGGTAAAAACCGGACATTGAAAAGAATGAGCAAGAAGGATTAAAGAAGAAATTAAATTAGTAGAATTAGTGGTTATTATTCAACTAAGTCATTAAGATATTGTGTTAATTGATGAGAATATGAAAATTAATTAAACACCAATTCGCTGCACTTTAAGTAATAGTATATAGTAGATAAGTAGTAGTAGTTATTCCCTTATTCCCCCCCCCCAAAAAAAAAAAAATAAAAAAAAATAAATAAAAAATACATTGAGAACATTCAAGTTGAGGACTTCAGAGATATTCTGATAGAACCTATATCCAACTTATCATACCATAATTTTTTGGAAGGGAAATGACATGATTGGACTTGTAACTGTATACATGACGAAAGTCAAGCTTACATTGTTACATATAAAATCAAAATAATACTTCTTGTAACTCTTTTGATGACAAATATATATATCGTATTTCGCCTTCTTCAAAATAATGAAGACACAAATTCACTGATAAGGTCAAATGAAATGAGAATGAAGACGAAAGACCGACACATCTGTTTTGAATGAGGAATGCTTTCACCCAAGCTTTGCTATCCTAGGTTGGTGCACTTTGTGTTGATTTATTGTCTCTCTCCTGCCGTCTTCAAGCTCTACAGCAGTTTTTATATGAACCTCGGGCAAAAGCTACAGAGAGCTAGAGGCATTAGGTTTGAGTACAGATGGGAGAAAGAGTAAAAAAAGTGGGAGGGAGAGGGGATGAAAAGAAAGATGAGAAAGAAAGAGGGGAGAACATAATTATACAGAAGAGGAGAGAAAGAGAGGGGAGAGACTCTAAGATCAAGCAAAAGGTGCAGAGAAATACGTTGGCTTGTCATTAGGAGAAAGTTCAGACGAGAGAAATAGAAAGAAAAGGATAGAGAGGATGGAAAAAGAGGAAGAGAGATAAACAAGAACGAACGAGTGGGAAGGGAAGAAGAAAATAAATTATTCAGTACTTATTTTTACCTTTGGCAAAAGCTTGAAGCTATTCAGACAGCTAACGACTATTATAATGAGGAATTGGCAGACAAGATGAAACAGGAAGGCAGAGAGAAAGAAAGAGAGAGAGAGAGAGAGAGAGAGACGGGGGAGGGAGGGGGGAGCTTATAAGCTCTCTGGATGGATTACTGTTAGCCATCCTAAGGGGCTTTCACACCGGGCCTTGCGTAGAGTTGCGTAGAGTTGCGTAGCGACTACGCCGATCGTACGCAACCCTACGCTGATCGTACGCAACCCTACGCAACTGTACGCGGAGGGACGCAAATGGGTACGCGAGATGAACGCAAAAAATTAAACATGTTTAATTTTTTTCGCGTACCTTCGGCGTAGACTTTTGAAGCAGAAACTACGCAACTGTACGCCAAGCCTACGCAACTGCACGCCAAGCCTACGCAACTGTACGCCAAGCCTACGCAACAATACGCTACCCTACGCCAGTCCGACGAAGCATTAAAAACGTATACAGATTTTTTTTGTTGTATATACCTGGATGTAAACTTGGCAGGTATTGATCATTATTTTCAAGGGAAATGCTATTTTTGTTTACATGTGTGCGTTCTCACATTTATTCTGTTCATGAAGAAAATGTGTTTCTTTGACTTTATTTTGTATTCTTGCTTGTAATTCTGTTTGTACTACTACAAGGATTTTCATACTGACATGTTTTGCTTGTTATGGTTTATTCAATTTGTGATGTTGACATCTCAGGCTGTTGATATAATAAACAGAGATAAGACTCACAAACTGATGCCTCATGCGAAATGTTATTATGTTTTGTGGAAATCTGTATGTATTTGTGTCGGTTTGTTTGCTTGTGTGTACGTTTATGGCCCTGTTTGTATGTTTGTAAAATAATTTTGTTTAATTGAAATGAGCAAAGAAATAATTTTGTCTCACTCTGTTAGTGAGACTGAGTGAGTGTGTATGTCAGAAGTAATAAATGACTAACATTTATATCAATACATTGTCACACACAATACGCTACGGACAAAGGACAACAGCTATCATCTTCAAACTTTCAGGAAACTGTTATGGAATGATATTTACAAATGAGTGAAAAAAGGGATATGGTCAACAAATATCAGACTTCTGTCCACATTTATTCACAAATCAAAATAAGCGCTCTTTTGTTGGCGTTTTGAGGTATCGAATCACATCACGTGACCTTGCAATGTACATCAACAGAAAGTTCATTTATTACCCTTGTGAATGAGTATAATAATATAGTACATCCACAAAAATGTCTGCATTTTTTGGAAAATAATATCTTGAACAAATTAACATTACTGCAAAATAGCCTCAGCAGTTGTTAATACCTACTAAAAAATTGAAAATATAACGGTCAAAACCGTGTACCAAATGCCACTTCTGGCAACCCTACGCCAGGCCTACGCAAGCGTACGTAACTCTACGCCTGGCCTACGCGAGCGTACGTAACCCTACGCCAATTGCCTACGCTGTAGGTACGCGGTGCCTACGCACAGGGTACGTAACTATACGCAAGCCTACGCAAAACCTACGCAGGGACTACGCCGAAGCATCAATTTATTCATAAGTACGCAGCTTAACTTCGGCGTAGTCGGTACGCAACACTACGCAACTCTACGCAGATCCGGTGTGAAAGGGGCTTTAGTAAAATCTGTCAATCATGACAATAGCATGAAGCGAAGAAGCCCCTTTCACACCGGATCTGCGTAGAGTTGCGTAGTGTTGCGTACCGACTACGCCGAATTTAAGCTGCGTACTCATGAATAAATTGATGCTTCGGCGTAGTCCCTGCGTAGGTTTTGCGTAGGCTTGCGTATAGTTACGTACCCTGTGCGTAGGCACCGCGTACCTACGGCGTAGGCAATTGGCGTAGGGTTACGGACGCTTGCGTAGGCCTGGCGTAGGGTTACGTACGCTCGCGTAGGCCTGGCGTAGGGTTGCCTAAAGTGGCATTTGGTACACGGTTTTGACCGTTATATTTTCAATTTTTTAGTAGGTATTAACAACTGCTGAGGCTATTTTGCAGTAATGTTAATTTGTTCAAGATATTATTTTCCAAAAAATGCAGACATTTTTGTGGATGTACTACATTATTATACTCATTCACAAGGGTAATACATGATCTTTCTGTTGATGTACATTGCAAGGTCACGTGATGTGATTCGATACCTCAAAACGCCAACAAAAGAGCGCTTATTTTGATTTGTGAATAAATGTGGACAGAACTCTGATATTTGTTGACCATATCCCTTTTTTCACTCATTTGTAAATATCATTCCATAACAGTTTCCTGAAAGTTTGAAGATGATAGCTGTTGTCCTTTGTCCGTAGCGTATATGTGTGTAACAATGTAATGATATAAATGTTAGTCATTTATTACTTCTGACATACACACTCACTCAGTCATACTAACAGAGTGAGACAAAATTATTTCTTTGCTCATTTCAATTAAACAAAATTATTTTACAAACATACAAACAGGGCCATAAACGTACACACAAGCAAACAAACCGAGACAAATACATACAGATACAAATACATACAGATACATACACAAAACATAATAACATTTGTGAGTCTTATCTCTGTTTATTATATCAACAGCCTGAGATGTCAACATCACAAATTGAATAAACCATAACAAGCAAAACATGTCAGTCTGAAAATCCTTGTAGTAGTACAAACAGAATTACAAGCAAGAATACAAAATAAAGTCAAAGAAACACTTTTTCTTCATGAACAGAATAAATGTGAGAACGCACACATGTAAACAAAAATAGCATTTCCCTTGAAAATAATGATCAATACCTGCCAAGTTTACATCCAGGTATATCCAACAAAAAATCTTTATACGTTTTTAATGCTTCGTCGGACTGGCGTAGGGTAGCGTATTGTTGCGTAGGCTTGGCGTACAGCTGCGTAGGCTTGGCGTACAGTTGCGTAGGCTTGGCGTGCAGTTGCGTAGGCTTGGCGTACAGTTGCGTAGGCTTGGCGTACAGTTGCGTAGGCTTGGCGTACAGTTGCGTAGTTTCTGCGTAAAAAGTCTACGCCGAAGGTACGCGAAAAAAATTAAACATGTTTAATTTTTTGCGTTCATCTCGCGTACCCATTTGCGTCCCTCCGCGTACAGTTGCGTAGGGTTGCGTATGATCGGCGTAGGGTTGCGTACGATCGGCGTAGTCGCTACGCAACTCTACGCAACTCTACGCAAGGCCCGGTGTGAAAGCCCCTTAAAGGCATTAAATCGTTTTCAAGACCGAATGCAGACGAGGAACAATAGAGAACGAACACGAAAAAGGTGGAGAGAGATGAGAAGGAGGGGAAGAAGAGAGAAAAAAAAGAGATTTTAAAAAAATTGTTAACAGAGAAAATACCAAGGCAATAGTTGCAGAGAGCTTACGGCAATGAATCTTTCTATAAAAAAAAAGACGGGTAAATTTTTTTTTTTTTTTTTTTTCCTCTTGTCAGAGGTACTTTATTCATTTACAAAAATAACCAACACACAAATCATTACATCATAACAAAATTTTACATTCACTTTAAGTATTTTCTTAAACTATTAAGAGAAAATATTCAGTGATATAAAATATCCCCGAAGATTTTCCTTAGTTCCCAGATGCTATTTCAAAAGCTCTCAAAAACTCTCCAAGAAAATACTATGTCCCGAGAGCCCCTGAAACAACATCCGAGATGTTATCCAAGAGTAACTCGTATTTAAAAACATGCCATATGAAAAAGCTGTTGTATGGTTTACCTTGAAAATAATTTAACATATACATCAAATAGATTGCGTATTGAGCATATGCAACGATTGTATTTATATCTGCTCCATTTGCATGTTTGAAATCAAAACCAGCAATTAATAATTCTTCGTTTAATATAATTTTTTCTTTAAAGTTCAATTCAATCAATTCCACAATACGTTTCCAGAAAAGCTTTACGCTCGGGCACTCTAAAAGAACATGAACGAAAGATTCTGCTGTTTTACAAAAAATGCAAAGGTTTTCATTTACAATTTTCCATTTGCACAGATTGTATCTAAAGGGTAAAATCCTATGAAATGTCTTAAAGTTGAGTTGTTTTATTTTATTGTTTTTCAATGTCTTAAACTTAAATTTTAATGTATCTCTCCAATCAAAATCAATGACAAGGTTCAGTTTACCTTCCCAAAATGTTAATACAGCTGGTTCTCTTTTCTTAAAGTCACACAATAGGCTATAGAAATGGCTAGACTTCATTGAAGATAGTCTTATAAAATCAAGTGTTCTTATTTCGTATAAGTCGCCTTCGAATTGTGAATTTGTTTTATCGTCATGTGCGTAATTAACATCTTGAATTCTTTCGATCCACATTTTTGGGATCGCATTTTTAAGCTTCGTATACATAAAATCAACTAGCAAAGAATTTGAGCCAAGCACTCTACAAATATGTTCTCTTGGCCGAAAACGTCCATTTTCTACAATGTCATTCATTGTTATAATGCCTTTTCTAAACCATTCTTTAAAAAAGAGAGGTTTGCTCTCATGTGTAATATTACTATTGTACCACAATACTTGATTTTCAACATTCATAACTTGTGGAAATTGAATATATTTAAGTTCGCTCCAAGTTACGAGACAGTTAACATAAAAATTAGGTATTTTTTGTTTTAAGCATAACTTTAACATGTCTTTACTGGAACAATTTGTTTTCAAAATTACTAACAACGGACATATTTTTTCAATCCAGTATCTAAACATAAACTTCCACGGTATATCATAATTATTTTCAAAGAAATTGTTAAACCATGATAAATGTAGCGATTGAAATTTAGAGTTTAAGTCGACCATGCCCAATCCTCCCTTTTCAATATCATTAATTAAGACTGTTCTCTTGACTTTTTCTCTTTTTGAATTCCATAGAAAATTATACATCAGTTTATTCAAATCAACAACTAGTTTCTGAGGGATAGGTAATACCGAAGCAACATACACAAATTGTGAGATTACAAGTGATTTAAGAATTACAACTTTACCATAGTAAGTTAAGTTTCTCATTTTCCAAAAAGTCAAGATTGATTTTACTTTTTCTAGTTTCACAAACCAGTTCAATCGATCAGACTCCTTTTTATCCCTTGTTAGATACATTCCCAAATACTTGACAGGTTCATCGTTCCATTTAATACCTTCGATAAATGCTTGTTGCTGTTGTATAGTAACAGCATTTGTTTTCATCACATTTAAGCTCGGCCCAGCGAAGTGTCCGAAATGTTTTACTTCTTCGAGAGATATGTTGGCAGATTGAATGTTGTTTAAAAAGAGAACAGTGTCATCTGCCAGTTGGGATATCTTAAATTCTTTTGAAATACCAGTGTCAGTAGTTACGACTGTGATACCATCTATATTATTATTTTGCTTTATTTTTAATGCCATAATTTCAACAACTAGAATAAATTTTAAAAAAATTGTTAACAGAGAAAATACCAAGGCAATAGTTGCAGAGAGCTTACGGCAATGAATCTTTCTATAAAAAAAAAGACGGGTAAATTACTTCTCTCGTCTTTACATTTTTTCTAGAAAGAAAGAAATACGAAGAGAAATTAGAGATACACGCAGAAAGAGAAAGGGGTTGTGTGTGCGTGTGTTTGTGTATAAAAGAGAGAAAGGAAGAGATAAAGATAAAAGGTATTGGAGGGAGAGATAACACTACTCCAGCTTTATAAACCTCGGGTAAAAGCTAGACCGAGCAGCGAGCATTAAATTAGAGTGCTAGGTTGGTTTTAAAGCCTATTTTTAGAGTTCAATGTTGACTCGAATGTAATATTGTGCTTCTTTTTATGGGTCGTCGGTGAATCCTTTGTTTGATTTCGGTGTGTTCCTACAGCCAAAATGATGTCTCTTGAGAGACAACAATTCCGTGATTTCGAGGGGTTTGTATCTTTGTCTTTTGAAGGATGGATAATTTCAGCTCCATACGTAATCAGTTTACCTATTCGAAACCCTTTTTTTAGATCTGTGTTTTGACAAACGGTATCCCGTCGCTTGAACCAAATTAAACTGTCACTATTTACCTCGTGCATTCAAAGTTGTGATTAAAAGGAGGTAAAAAATAAACGCAAAATTGTTTTTAATCATTATCTAAGACATGACTTGTGGTTCATCGAGCTGCGTTCAAATGCACATTTGTCTTTGTTTAAGAGACTCCTCAACTATAAAACATTAGTGCTTGACGCCCCAACTGAACCACGATAATCCCAAAGCTACGTGCTAAATTACAAGGAATTGCACCTTGATCTAATAAATACATGAAAGCTATAAAAGTCAAGAGGAAAAACCAAAGAGGAAGTCAAATTGAATTACACAACCACTATGTGTATGTGCTTCCCCACCCACTCACTCTCTCACACACACGCAAGCACAAACACGCACACACACCAATACAATTTACACCATGGACACATTCATGACATTATATTGATGTAGTATTCGTTTCGATACATGAATTTGTTTCTCGATAATTCATTTTTTTAATTATCAATTTTGTCAGGTGGCGTACGTGTGTAACGATAAACAATTCTCCACTAAAATTATGTCCGGAAGTATTGTTTCCCTCTTCTTAATGTCAGGCCACGAGGGAACGTGCCTGTCAGGTATGTCATATCGGATGCACAAAATACACGAGCTTGATTATCATTTATCTTTCCCCCGAAATCTCATATTCCTTCAATTTAGGTTCGCCTTCAACAAATTGCCTTGTATTATAGAAGCAAATTAACATCTGAAGCGATAGATGGATGTGAAGGAGAGGAATGGGAAAGGAGGGTATATGACGAGTGAGAAAAGAGTGAATATGGGGTAGAGAAAGGAGAGAGAGAAAGAGGGAATGTGTGAGAGAGAAAGAGAGAGAGATAGACAGAGAGAGAGAGAGAGAGAGTGGGACGGAGAGAGAGAGAGAGAGAGTGGGACGGAGAGAGAGAGAGAGAGAGAGAGAGAGGGGACGGAGAGAGAGAGAGAGAGAGAGAGCGTGTGAGTGAGAGAGAGAGAGAGAGAGATGGGGGGGGGGGGGAAGGGGGAGTTAGGGGATAAATTGGGTTAGGAAGAGGGATATCGAGTAAGTATATATATTTTTTACAGGGAGAGAAAGAGGGGGAGAAGTGGAAGGACAGCGTTAAATTATCGCTGTTTTGGGGTTAAATTACAGTTTCAAGCATGAAACAGGAAATCAGGGAACGTACTTTTCCTGGGGGAGGGGGGCATGTGCATCCAATATGCACATTAACCAGCAAATGGGAAAATACCTTATTTGTGCTTTACAGAAGTTTATCTACGTTAGATCTGAACGTAGGTTTTATGGGGATATTATATTGCTTTTGCGTAAACTTGAGCATTTTATCAGATGACAATACTCTTTTTTGTATAACTAAACAGAATCGACTCATAAAAATCATGTCGATTTACCAAAATGATAGATGTTCGGAAGCTTCATGAATACGCAGGAGCGTTGCGGGAGGGATTTGGGGGGCGCTTGACACCCCCGCTTGACGCCCCCATTATTTAAATTCGACATTTGTAATGGCCGTCGGTAAATCTCGAATTGCACCATTGGGTCTTTCTTTGCCTGCTACAAATTGGACATTTGCAACCAGCTTATTATTGGTGGATCGTGCTGCCACTGTGATTGTGTATGCATGTGGACGAGGTCTGTACCAATTATTTCTTAAAGGGAAAGTCCACCCCAGGATTTTTTTTAGCTGACGATATAGACCTAATAATACCATGAAGAATGATACAAGTCTCATTAAAATCCATGATCACATAACAAAGATATATCGAATTTTTTATCGAAAATCAGCCGCCCCCCAAATGCAAATGCGTTACATGGGCATGAAACGATCGCCAAAAAATAACCGATAGTATCGAAATTGTGACGTATGTTGCGAGCTGCCTTCTTATTTCGCAGACATTCACTTTCGCTTTCATTCATGATTGGTCGTGTCAGTGCGATAACAGTGTACCGCGAGCGAAAGTGAATGTCTGCGAAATAAGAAGGCAGCTCGCAACATACGTCACAATGCGATCGTTTCATGCCCATGTAACGCATTTGCATTTGGGGGGCGGCTGATTTTCGATAAAAAAGTCGATATATCTTCGTTATGTGATCATGGATTTTAATGAGACTTGTATCATTCTTCATGGTATTATTAGGTCTATATCGTCAGCTAAAAAAAATCCTGGGGTGGACTTTCCCTTTAAATATCTAATAATTCTGTGACCCCGATGTTAACCTTGGTTTCGCATGTAGAGATAGGATGTTATAATTGATGATACTAATGCAAAAAACCCGCCCATCATAATATATTGACAGATAAATGCAAGTCACAATTCACCAATAACAACATTGATATCTGGAACCAAATCGGTGTCCTAAAGATGATTTTGACGGTAAACGCGTTCGATATCAGAATTTTAGTTCCCACCACATGTATTTATGCTATTGAGTTTAGGGTGGCATAATTATCCAATCATTTTTCTACATACACTTCACGATATCGATTTTATTTGGTTTTAGTTATCGTTACCGGTTACAATCATGTGACCGGCCCGTTACTGTGTGTTATTTCTAAACTTTGTACAGTCATAGCAACGTGATGAATTTGATTTGATGTTAGAAGGCTCTTTCACAGACGGTAATAACAACAAAGAGGGGGGGGGGGGGTGAGTGCCAACAGTTGGAAACGACTATTTCAATTAAGGAGAAGGCTGACATGGTCGAGGCCAGTCAAATGTACACTATAACTTGTGAGTTTTCTCTCTCACTCTTTTTATTTCCAAGTGGAAGAAAAATAAAAGGATTGCACTTGAAATGCCCTTATGCATGTTTCATATTTCAAATATGTCTAGAAACTTTGTTGCGACATGTGTGTGTGTCTCTGAATAGTCCATACATAATATCCATAATCTGTGTGTAGTGTATTTCACTAGCATGTGATTTTCAGCAAGATTGAGTAATGTGTTATGGCCAAGAAATTAACAAAATTAAATTGAAATATGAAAGTCATGTTACCAGGTGTTTTTTCCTCAACAAAGTGAACGAGTTGATCGAATGGTAAGCGTGCTATTATATACAATTATCATATTACAATAAAACAATGATGTGATTTTAGTATTTGCTAACAAAAAGCGCAACAATAATATTTACTAAAAAAAAATTAAAGTTGTTCTAAGGGCCTTAAAGGTATTACAAAGTTTTGGTATGGGGTCATGAATTTGGTTTAAATGAACATATTGGAAGCATATGCGTTCCTACAATATTCATTGATCATTGTCGCGGTTGAAATCGAGTCTAAAGTTATGAAATTATAAATAATAAACTCTGTAGTTGTATAGCTCCCTCTCAAGTTCAAGATATTAATTTAGCTATGAAACAATGTTTCTTGACTTCAATCGACCGATTAGCTAATCCCGTTTGGAAATTATATATCACAACTACATATTCTGAGATTTTCATGGTCGCAGCTACCATTGCACGGCCGTAGGCGCTATTTGAAATGTATCAAAATTTACCGGGAGCACCGGTAAATTTTTATATTCAATTTTCTCGAAAACAGAAGTGTTTTAGAGGTTAATTTTTTTTAGTGCTTATAATACATCCACAGGGGCATCAAAAATATATCCAAATTGTAAAGATTCACTACCCACCCAATTTTCAAAATTTCCCAAAACTTTGTGTTACCTTTAAGGGGAATTTCAATACCCTATTGTTTCCATAAAACGTCGTTGTCATGTTCGCACAATGCTAGTGCGTTAGGTTGATTTGTCGTTAGTTGCTACCGTGTTTTGGGAAGATCGCGTTATATTTTTTTTTCAAATAAGATTTGTGGTTTAAAAAAATATATATATATATATATTAAAGAAGAAAAAATAGAAATAGCATTCGTTTTTTATCATCGTTTTAAACGTTTTTACGGAAACATGTTTTCACTGCGGTAATTCTCTCAACATCGATTACAGTAAGACGAGCGGTGATTATGGTGTATATCTAAATGTTATGGCACCTGGGGCAAACAATTAAATTGAGGTATTTTTTCAAAACTTATAATGGGCCTGTTGTGTTGTAAAATAGCCTTTTGGATCAGATGTTGAACTAATGATGAAAAAAATAATGAATTTGACATTTACTAAATTTCACATGGCAGAAATGGTTAAGAAATTGGTGTAACAAATATTATGAGAAAGCTTACCCTGTCAGTATATAGGCAAATGATTATAGATGCTGCTTCAACAAGGCTCATGTTAAAAAGCTTGAAGACAAGATTGGTAAGATTGGCAACCCAGATAGTTCGGAATATACTTTAAATTTTCTAATAACATGTTATAGAAATACTAAGTTATTATATGTATATACACACACACTGTATGTAAAAAAAAAAAAACATTTCGACAAGAAGTTATTGTTTGTATATTTGTATTATACCTTACGTTTATATGTTCTTTGTTATTCAGTTATTATATTTGGAAAAATGCAGAAATAAAAATAAAATAAAATCTTAGAAAAGTTGTGAATAAGGCGATATAGACCAACATATCGGACTCGGAGGCTGTTTTCCTCTTGGGCTGTTGGTATCACTTTACTGGCAGTCTCTAAAACCTTCAGATAACTTTTCGGAAAGCACAAAAGGAGAGAGTGAGAGAGATAGAATTTTTCAGGGCTCACAAATCCCTGATAGGGACTTTGAGGGGAAAGAATCCACCAGACAAAGCGGATGCAACCATAAAATGAGTAAAAGACGTAATGGTAAAAAACAATCGCCATCATGCCGTGCTTAGGACACGTCAAACGTGTTTACGGTAATCCAGTATTAATTACCATTACAGGGTGACGGGAGCGTATCGAAATCGACACAATCAACATGATCAATCGACTTGCATGTCCATGCCCACGCAGAGAGGCCATATTATGGCATCGGTCAAAATGGAAGCCGCAGAGAAAGGTTCAACTGACCTTCATATTTATCAATATGACTCTCTGACATTTCGAGACCGGAATTTTCACTTGGTGAACAAAATGATATTCCACGTTATTTTCTTCGGTGGTCGGTGGTCGATGGATTCTGCCTATTGTATTCGTGTCCTTATTCAAAAGCCGAATAGTTTCAAATGCGATTTGGTCGTAATAGAATTAATGGGGAATTTTAGAGGTTTGATTGAACTGGCGCTTGATTCGACATCCAAGAACACTTGTGAATTTAGGGGGCACAACCAGCCCATGCCCCATTTAGACAGCCGCAATAAATCCTAAGTATACAGAGAATAATGTGCCCCATCACCATTCTTTTTTCGTCCAAAAGGGGAATTGCAAAATATGAAAACTGTACCACTTGCTTGTCAGATTTTTTTTGTTTTTGGTGTAGATTAAAAGATTACTAGTATTATCTTAAAGATATGAAGACCTTTTTCTTTTTACAGCATGCCATCTCAGAGACGACGTCCCAGGGTGGAAATTTTTATCTTTTAGTAGCTCCTGTATATCTGAATAACTTACACTGCAACGTTTTTTGGTGATCATAATCAAGATGGATATAGATATGAATTTAAAACACAATTACTTTAAAATCATTCGCCGTTTATAGTGATAACAGTCTATTTCTTCAATTTGGGGTCTTACAATTACTCTTGATGAAACATCATCATTCTACGACTTTAAATCACACTGAGATGGTTTGTCATCAAACAATTATCTTGACTGTACCTGATAGCGCTATTATGATATAGGTTTTTTCCACATCTTAATGTGTCAAGTTGTGTTATGATTGTTATACCAGTATTTTTATAACATTAATATATTAGAGTTCTGCGGTTAACGATTAATCATCAGGGAAAAAAAGAACGCAGAGAAATATAGAGAAAAAAGATGTCTAGGACTAGAGGTAGAAATGTAATAAATTAACCTTTACTTATGACTTGTAATGCTATATTTATTGGTGTACTAATTTTCATTTTAGTTCATTTTCTGAGTTCAAACATCGAATTCCTACTTATTTGTATTTTTATAGTAAACTTAAGGTAATAACAGGATACGTTAAGCGCATAGGGACCTACATGAGCATTATATATTCTTGTCATCATTATTTTGCAAGACTACTGTCATTCATAACAGTACTATTGTTCTTATTAATATATGCCAATATCCTCATCTTTGTTATGATAATATTGATGATGATGATGATGATAGTAACAATAACAATGATAATAATAATAATAAATAATAATATTAATATGAACAAATGACTAATAATAACTGTTTCCACATGAACTGGCAAGTGAAAAATTGATATCGCAAGCTGGCAACAACTTTTAACAATAGAACGGTGGTGGGAATAGGTATCTTTATAAATAATTGAGTATCATATTTCATGACTTACCTCAGCGATTTCTGCATTCGGTAGGCGTATTTCCACGGTCTTGACGTTTGGGGGATCTAAGACACCCAACTCCTCTTCAATTTTCTCCACCTCGTCCTCTTCGTTTTCCTCCTCATCTTCGACATCGGCGAGTAATTCCTCAACCAGATTATCTTTTTGAGCAGCCACTGCTGCTAAGGCCCCCCTAAGCCCCTGCAAGAATTGCTGTTTTCCCGAGTTGATTGCATCCATCGCGTCGGCTGCCCGAATTCCCTCCGCCCACGCTCCCCGGGATGAGATGATGGCGAGTGCCGCTACGAGGAAGCCGCAGACCAGCAGCCATTTTGGAGTAGACACAGCCATGGCTTTAATATGTGGTTACTGCACTGTCCTCTATAAGCGTGGCTAGCTAGATAGGCTCTCTGCACAATCAGAGTCCTCGTGCACAAAGCAACGAACGGATTGCCTGGTCAGATGACCTCCTTACTGATGCGTTCCTCTCTCTCCTCCCTCCTATCGTAGATGAACTCTCAAAAACAGATGGAAAACGCCAATTTCCTTACGAGATGTCCGAAACGGCGCTAACCAACGCGTAAACCTTCGGGTCGTTTGTCATGTGCGTGTGATGATTTTGGTAGATGTAATTTTGAGAAAGAATGGCAAATTAGAGAAAGAGCAAAACGCCACAGCGATCATGTACGAGTGATATTCAGTAAACAACTCGGCATCTAATGAAGATGGCTTTTCTCTTTGACTGAGCTGAAGGGATCGTCTGCGCACAGCGAATGGGGGGCGAACGATCGGCTGTAGTCTTACAATTCAGACAGGAATGTGAAAAAAATGTATGCACCGTTTAAAAGGGGAAATGATTTATCAGGCGGTTGGGTATGATTCTTGGAAAAGAAGTACTCAAAAGGAGTCTGTTCCCCATTGGCGTGGGGTTCATGCATGTGGGTCAATTCTTTGGTTAAAAAGGGTTGAATGGGGCCCCGACCACAGGCCACTCCTTGTGGAGTACCTCATCAGACGCGGCCGGCATTGATTGCCTCCAAGGAATATTTCATCTGTATCAGTTGAGAATCGTTTTTATATTTCAAATTAAAGGGGGGAGGGGGGGGGGGATATATTGCGGGACGTACTTTCGATGTCATGAATTCAAGACTTTAATTTATCTGTTACAATTATTGTAGTGGAATGGAAATGGTGTGATTAATTAATATCCCGTTCGTGTAAACATTATGATATAACGTCTCTATATAGGTTTCCAAAGAGCTTTGTAGATACATAATTTTCTCCAGTGTTATATATCTCCGTAGCTCCAAATACTTAAATAAACAGTGGCGGAATACCCATCTCCTCTCAGAATGGGCGCCATGCATTTTTTACAAGTTGCATGCATTTTCTCAGGCGTTGAAATGGGGACAGGAGAGGGGTGACGAAGGTGGGTGACACATCGCTCTATTATGATTAAGTTATGCACGAACCAGCCTACTCGCAAACAACATCAAAGCGTTCACATGACTTCATAGACTTGAGACATACAACATTCACCGATCAACAAAAAAGGGTCTGCACAACTACACTAGGTCAAGCCACTCGAACAGGTCGTCGCGATGACGTCACTCCTTATCCTCAAGGCACGATCAAATTGCAGCGGGCATAATGATGCATGGGGCTTGGTGGGAAATCGGATGTGTGGAAAATTAATCGGGCTGAGTTATTTTGGGCAAGCAAGTAGGTGGCTAAGCTACATCTATGTTCCAGATGAATAAGGAAATGAAATAGGGGACGAATCTGCCATTATCGGCGCTCAGCCTATAAGCCAATTTCTCGCTGACAGCATTAAAGCGCTCAATATAGAAAGGCAAAATACTTTGACAACAATTAAATACATCGGACTCTTTTGAAAGGCTTTATTGGAAGGAAAATTAGAAGGTCTGTCACGTTCAATACAAAGAATGAAAGATGTAAAGGTTTCTGACTCGGTTTTACAGAAAGAGCAGTTGAGAGAGTCTTTTATTTTTATAGAAAATCATTCAGTGTCATTGCTTTATGGAAAATTTTCAAATAAAATGACAGAATACGAGCATAAATTGAGCTATTAATATTACTCATATTCAAAACTATAGCCCCATTTCACATAATTTAGATTAGAGAGGTCATTCCAAAAGATATACAGTGGTCAGGGATACATTCTACCGTCAATATGTTGTAAGCAAATTTCAAAATTTTCTGCGTTTTTTCTATAAGCTCAAATTATTCTATCAGAGATTACAATCATCTTGGTTATCTAGTCAACAAGCTATTTGTGGGGGAATTTTTTCATGAAAACATTATATTTCTCTTGTCTTTTACGTTGACTTTAACATCAAGTACAAGTTCTTCAAAAAAGTTTT